>JAKUAN010000046.1:0-82283 GCA_030674715.1 Clavispora phyllophila | reverse complement strand
TGGTGTTAGAGTCGCTTGCCCACGCCCGCGCCCGCGGTGCCGCGGTGTACGGCGAGGTGCTCGGCTACGGGCTTGCGGGCGACGCCCACCACATCACTGCGCCTGCCGAGTCGGGCGACGCCGCCTACCGCGCCATGGCCCAGGCGTGTGCGCGCGCGGGCGTGGACCCGGTGGCGGTGGACTATGTCAATGCCCACGCCACGCTGACGCCGCTCGGCGACCGCGCCGAAAACAACGCCTTGGCGCGTTTGTTCGGCAGCAACCGCCGGGTGGCGGTTTCGCTGACAAAGGGCGCGGTGGGGCACTTGTTGGGCGCGGCGGGCGCGGTGGAGGCGGCGTTCACGTTAATGGCGGTGCGCGACAACGTGGTGCCGGCGACGTTGAACTTGGCGGCGCCGGGCGGCCACGCGGACGACGATGCCCGCATGTTTGACTTTGACTACGTGCCCAACGTGAGCCGCTCCCACCAAACAGACCTTGCGTTGTGCAACTCGTTTGGGTTTGGGGGCGTGAATACGTCGGTGCTTTTCGGCAAGGTGCAGTGAGCGCAGAGGTGCGACGCCAGCCTGATCTACCAATGGGGTGTGTCGGGCTGTCTGAGCTGTATTGCTGCGGTCCCTCGTGTAAATAGTGTACGATTAGAAGCGATATGTCGATAGTCGTAGAGGAGAGTACTGATCAGAGTGTAGAGGAGAGTACTGATGGGAGTGTAGAGTGGAATATACACTAATGGGAGCACCAATGGTGGAATCATGAGCACTTCCACATCACGCTGCCGTCCGATCATAGCATTTCCTCCGCATGCTTTCTCCCTCCCTTGCATCTCGGGAACTTCACCACATCAGTCCCCATATACATCACACCCCATATACTTCACACCGCCGGGGTATCGCCTGCCTATGCCTTGGCCCTCGACCCTACACTACTTCTCTGACAATGTTCTTAGCTAAAACTCTACCAACCTAGCAATTGTTAACAATCTTGTTGCGCGGGAACGAGTATCCCGCCAGCTCCCACGACGTCTTGTTGATGTTCTGGTACGCCACCGGGTGGGCGTTGATGTAGTCGTATGTCGGGTGATCCTCCGGGTCACACGTCATGCTGATGGCATCGGGAGGCTGGTACACCCGCACGTAGTCCACGCGCATGTGTGCGGGAAAGTGGAGCGACGCCCAGTCAATGTAGGCCCAACTGTTGGATACACCCAAATTCATGATGATGGACATGGGCTCTTTAGAAATCCGCCGGAACCCGACGTTTCCGTTGGGGCCGAGGGCATAGGCGTGCACTGTGAACGTGGGAGAGTTGCCCACATGCCACGTGATGTAGCCGGTGTCATCGTCGTTCAAGTACTCAAACCCGTATTCCTGGTACCGGCCAGAAGTGGTGCCAAACTCGTTCCACGTGGAATTCAACGTGGTGACACCCGACACCGCCTGCTGGAACGGGCCTCCGGCATACGTGTTCATGGTAGTCACCTCCAAGTTGTGGATCTCGATGAAGTTGTAGTCGGGCATGTACCAGATATCCATGGGTGCCACCTGGTACGACTGCGACGCCACACCCACCTTGAGAGTAGTATCGGTTGCGCCTTCCAAAATGTCGATTTCGGGCGCACCCCGCCCCGTTCCCCTGTTGGGGTGGTCTTCACCTTTACAAGTACACGAGTTAAGACGCTGTCCAGGCAAGTACGACACTCCATCGGGCGATGACTGGTTGGCGGTGATTCCCGCGTCGCACGAGTCGTAGGTGTAAGGCCACACGCCCTCAGTGGTGGCCAAAAAGCCCGGTCTGCCGAGGTTTCCCATGGTCCAAAGACCAGGCCACAACCCAGACACATTGCCGTAGTTGGGCAAGTTGGCCGAGGCAATAATCATTCCCTGGGTGAAGCAGAGCCGGTTCCACGACTGCACCATGCCGGAGCGGTAGTAGAGGTTGTGGTTCTTGTACGCGTCCATGCGCAACTGGAGCGTGCCGTTGGCGGTGGTGACGGCGTCGGGGTCGTACCACTCCAAGTCCTTTGTGGCGGCGTAGTTGAGGTCCATGGCCTGGAAGAACTGGTCGTCGCCGTCGTAGAAGGTCCTGCCCTCGGCGTTGAACTCGTCGGAAAACGTCAACGTCCAATTTGCGCCGCTCGCGGTCTCACGGAAATATGCCTCTTCCGGGGTATCGGGGTCGATCAAGCTGGTGCGGATGGCCGACGACAACGGGTACTTGTACTGGGTCAAGACCTCGTAAGTCTGGGGCGCGAGCTTGGGCGAGGTGATGCCGGAGTAGGTCAAGACCGGCAACAACACAAACACCACGACGGCAATGAGGAAAAGCGTCACGAAGCCGGCCAAGCCGTACAACGAGCGCAGGTCCATGTGTTTGATGTCGTACAAAAAGCGGTTTTTGTCGTACTCCGCGTCCGCAAGCGGATCTGGGTTATGGAGGTGGTCGTCGTCCTCCTTCTCGTCAATGTGGAGCGGAAACTGCGACGCCGGGTAGCCGCCGAACGGCGACATGTCCATTCCCGACGCAAACGGGTCGCCGTTGGCGTTCAGGCTTGTCGACAGCAGGCCGTTTCCCGAGGTGCGGAACTGTGAGTTGAGCGACGACGACAGCACGTCGCGCGACGTGCCAATAAGCGGGTAGCGGTCGAACTCGGTGGGCGCGATGATGTTGGTCTGGTGCGGCGGCGGAGTGGGTGCGTGGGGGGAGTCGAATCCGGCCGGCGCCTGGTTGGGCCGAAGAAGATTTTCCGTGGAGATTTCGGTGCTGGAGCCGTAGGAGCCGTCGTCAAACGGGTCGGACGCCTCGTCCAGGTTGTACTCCAACCTGTTCAGTGTGAGGTTGCGGTAGGCCATGGCTGTGGTGGTGGTTGTTGTTGGTTGTGGTGGTGGTGGCTGTTGTTGTTGGTGGTGGTAGTAGTGTGGGGTGGTGTGGGGTGGTGTGGGGTGGTGTGGGGTGGTTGGGTGGTACGGCTGAACCTTGATTTAGGGCTCTGAGCAGGCTTCTCTGGGCGCCTTGTCTTCGATGTTGAGACGCTGGTAGATCCAATCCAAGCTGACCCTTCTAGGGATATTTATTGGCTAGTGCGGAGTAGTGGAACTGCTGAGGCAGATATCCACGGTGCTGGAGTAGTAAGTGGCCCCGTTGGCGGAGTAGCAAGGACCCAAAAGCTCAAGTCGGAGTTGGACACAGATCAAAAGCCGGCGACACTAGGGCGTGGAAATGGCGCAGTCCAGAAGAAGTTCTGGTCGTGTATTGTTTGGGTAAGTTGCAGAGTATTTATCGCGCGCCGCAGATGGAAAATGTCAAGTGAGCCGAAACGCGGAGAAATCGGGGGCACAAACACTAGAGGCCGGGGCTGAACGCAGAGGTGGGAAAACAAGCCAAGTGACGGTGATGGATCCGCCAAGGCGAGAAAATCAACCGCAACTATGGGCCCTGGTGTCTGGCAATGTATGCAGAATGTGGGCCAAGACTCTAATAATAACCGCGGCGTGCGTGGCCCAAAGACACGCCGCGGCGAAACGGGCAACTCCACCTTGTGCACACGGCACGTGTACGCAGTACCGGAGCCCACCGTGTGGGGTTGCCCGGCGCCCACGCACACTGGTGGCAGTGCTGAAGCGGGAGAATGCAATCACGTGCTGCACCCGTTCACCAAGTGGTTCTTGGGCACGCCGTAGCCTGTCAGTGCCCACGTCGTCAAGTTCAGGTCGCTGTATGCATCCAAGTGGCTGTTGATGTAGTCGTAGGTGGGGTGATCCTCCGGGTCACACGTCATGCTGATGGCATCGGGCGGCTGGTAGATGCGCACGTAGTCAATTTGCATGATGGCCGGGAACTTGATTGACTCCCAGTCGATGTAGGCCCAGTTGTTGGAGATACCCAAGTTCAACACGATGGACATGGGCTCCTTGGAAATCCGCCGGAACCCGACGTTTCCGTTGGGGCCGAGGGCATAGGCGTGGGCGGTCCATGTGGGAGAGTCGCCCACATACCACGTGATGTAGCCGGTGTCGTCGTCGTTCAAGTACTCGAACCCGTAGTTTTGGAAGCGGTGCTCGCCGTCGCCAATGGCGTACCACGTGGTGTTCAATGTGGACGTGGCCGAAACCGCCTGCTGGAACGGGCCTCCGGCATATGTGTTCATGGTGGTGATTTCGGAATTGTAGATCTGCACAAAGTTGTAGTCGGGCATGTACCAGATATCCATGGGTGCAATCTGGTACGACTGCGATGCCACTCCCACCAACAACGTGGTGTCTGTCTCACCCTCCAAGATATCGATTTCGGGCGCACCACGGCCGGTTCCCCTGTTGGGGTGGTCTTCTCCCTTACAAGTACACGAGTTAAGACGCTGGCCCGGCAAGTACGAGATTCCGTCGGGCGACGACTGGTTGGCGGTGATTCCCGCGTCACACGAGTCGTAGGTGTAAGGCCACACGCCATCAGTGGTGGCCCTATAGCCCGGTCTGCCGAGATTGCCCATGGTCCAAAGACCCGGCCACAAACCGGTGACATTGCCGTAGTTGGGCAACTGCGCAGACACATCGATGATACCCTGGGTGAAGCAGAGCCGGTTCCACGACTGCACCATGCCGGAGCGGTAGTAGAGGTTGTGGTTCTTGTACGCGTCCATGCGCAACTGGAGCGTGCCGTTGGCGGTGGTGACGGCGTCGGGGTCGTACCACTCCAAGTCCTTTGTGGCGGCGTAGTTGAAGTCCATGGCCTGGAAGAACTGGTCGTCGCCATCGTAGAAGGTTCTGCCCTCGGCGTTAAACTCGTCGGAAAACGTCAACGTCCAGTTGCCGTCGTGCTGGCTCTCACGGGTGTATGCATCGGAGGGCGTATCCGGGTCGATCAAGCTGGTGCGGATGGCCGCGGACAACGGGTACTTGTACTTGGTCAAGATCTCGTACGACTCGGGCTGCGAGTGTTCCGTCACGCCGGTGTAGGTCAACACGGGCAACACCACGAAGAGAACGGCGCAGAACACGAAAAGCGCCACGAAGCCGACCGCGCCGTATGCGGACCGGCGGTCCATGGTCTTCAAGTCGTACCAGAAGCGGTTCTTGTCGTACTCGGCGTCTGCAATCGGGTCCGGGTTGTGCAAGTAGTCGTCGTCTTCCTTCTCGTCCACGTGCAACGGGAACAGCGACGCCGGGTAGCCGCCGAACGGCGAAAAGTCCACGTTGGACACAAACGGGTTGGACGACTTGGCCGACAGGCCGTCGTGGCTCAGGGTGCTGAAGTCGCGGGTGTTGAACTGCGACGCCAACGACGACGACGACACCACGCGCGAGCCCGCGAGCGACGGGTAGCGGTCGAACTGCAGCGGGCCCTTCATCAAGTCGGGCGAATCGCCCGACGGCGTCTGGTTGGAGCTGGACTCCAGGTCGAGCGGCGCTGCGGCCGCGCGCTCGTCGTCCGAGTCGTTCAACAAGTTGGACGACGTGCCGTTTTGCGACGTGTACGCGGAGTACGACGACACCTGGTTATAGTGGTCGGCGCCCGGCGGGGCGAGGCGGTCGGATTCCGACGATGTGAAGGAGTTTTCCAGGCGCGAGTCGGAGTCGGCGAACGGGTTGTGGCCGCCGGGGCCCGAGTTCATGGTGAGGTCTCTCTGCGCCATGGGGGGCGGTGTTGGGGCGTGGGTTCGGCAGACCGAGGATCGAGGGTGACTTTGGGCCGAGCAAATGTGGAGGCGGCTGGTACGGTGGGATCCCGGGCTTTGAGGGTTCCTAGCTAGTCAGTCAACCGCTTTGGGCAAGTGGAGTGGGGCAGGCGTGGGAGCAGCGAAGGAAAAAAGTGGGGGGTTGTCCAGAGGCTGGTTGCACTGGAGTGAAAGACTGCGATCAGAAACAAGAGAAAAAAGAAAATAAAAAGAACCCGACGTGATTCCAAATCTGTATGGACAGTGTCGAAAGCAAATAAATTCCGACTAGCTTCGCCGCGATGCATTCTCCGTACAGGACACACCACCTTCCGGGCGAGGGTATTTTTCCCCCTCTGCCCGATGCTGGCCGGTGCCCACCACTTCCGTGTGCTCCGAGTGGATACGCGATGGGGTTCTCGCGGGCTGTTCGCTCGCGGATCTTTTGCTTCTCTTGCAGCCGACCGATTGTTCTTGATCTGGGTCTTGGCACGGAAGATCTTTGCAAAACCTGTCCTGCACCGCTCCCGGTGACAGGTGCGCGTTTGCCCGTAAGGAGATCTAAGCCACCGTATCAACCATGGTGCTGCAGATAGGCCGCCAGCTACTCTGGCCTTTCACGCTTGGCGAGGCCAGGTTGTTTTTATTTTTCTTTCCAACGTACGCATCGGCCCCGGGGCGTCGCGCTCTGCGAGGCTAGGGTTTTTCCGAAATCTGCCTCATAACCGAGTCCACAATCGCCGGTTATGACCGCTGGGTGATGTGTATTCGCACCTGTGCGCGAAGCGAAAAAAGCAATAGGGCTAAGCTCCCAACCACCTGTTTGTTTTGATCTATTTTTGCGCCGCCTTAGTGGTTGCTTCGGGAATATAACCACAATGGGAAGGCGATCTCCTACGTATACTTTGCTACTTTCCAACGACTTAACGTTCTTCACGCGGTTCAGATCATCTGACCACCTCATACCAAGGTACAGTACATCCGAGGCAAAGCAAAGTATACTTTGCGATCCGAACGTGCGAAAACCGGTGGACAGTTAGTCTGAATCTTTGGTGGAAGGACGCTGGTTGGAGACGTTTCTCCTTTGATGGCTTTATGTTGCACTTGTAGTCGTCTCCTGTACTCCTCTCCTTCCTCTCCTAGACTCCTCTACTCTTCTCCTCTCCTCTACTCTTCTCCTCTCCTCTCCTCTCCTCTGCTCCCTCTACTCCTCTCCTCTACTCTGCTCCCTCTACTCCTCTCCTCTACTCCTCTACTCCTCTACTCCTTCTCGTGGTCTATCCTCCTGTACTTGCTTTCGCCTGCGAATTATCGCGCCTATCGGCTGAGCCGCATGTGGCTGTCACAACATTGACACTTTGACGGAGAAAAGTTTTTCTGCAGATACGCTAGCGGCTCATGAGCGGTAGCGCAGAACCACCCACATATTGCTGGTTTGCCTGTGGCTTTTGTGTATTCTCCAAAAAAAATTTGCTCTGTACTGCACCCAACCCTCGGCTCCTAGATTCTTCCTCGAGGAGGGGTGGATCGCGTGCAGTGTTCACTGGTAACAATAGGTTACTGCACTACAAGATCATTATCAACCACGGAAACTCTTTGTATTTATTATAATGGGTAGTTGGCGAGGTTAAGGGGGCTGTGTTATACTATTGGTTCATCGGTTATCACTTGGTCGGCTATTGCTCAGTCGGCTATTGATCTGCCGTTACTTGCTCTAATTAGCCCTATAGGTTACTAATACTATTAGTAGCGACGCTGAATTATTACACTACTCCACCCCTCATTACCAGTTATGTTAGTGGTATTTTCCTCTTGTAACATTTCTCTCTTTTTGCAGGAGCGTGTCATTACTTCGCCATTTGATTGCCATGGTTTTCTTGTTTTCAAGCTAGTGAGCTGATGCATTCTGCACCCCAGACATTGTCAGCACTAAACGGGTGGATTCAGCTGATATCGAGTCGTGGCGTTGCGATACTCATTACGGACCATCCGTACAAATTTCAAATCTCTTTACCTTCTCTTCGTTTTTTTTAGGCCTTCTTGCATTTTCTCTCTCTTTATTGCACAAGTAGTGTCGCACGTCATACAAATTGCAAATGCTACTTCTCCCCAAGTTTACTACATCAACACCACCGTCCACCCCTCCAAACCAGCCCACCATAGTCCCTTAAAAACCATCCCCAACTGCTCAACAAGGCAAAAGCCCTAATCTCCTGCCAAGCCACCTCCCCAGCACTTGGTGCAGAAGCCAACAACACACCCGTACACCTCACCACGCTTATCGCAAGCCCACTATCTATGCTCCACCACTATGTCTCGGTACGACTCCCAAGACGCCCAAAGCAATACCTTTGGTGCCAGCGACACGTTTCTATCGCGTGTTTTTGGTCTTCATTCGGTCTACAACCAATTACACGACAACTACCAACTCTATGAGCCCGAATTGTCCGCGCCACTCTCTCCGCACAATTTAGTGTCCTTAAACGCCTCTGACGCCCCCCTCCACAACAGCCATGCTTCCAAAGCGGATAAGAACCTTTTAGATTCGGAACTGGACCTGGATTTTTCCTCCGAGTCCGACATGCCGCTGTCGCCTCTTCTTGAAAATGCAGACCCACAGGAGTTTCTCTCTCGGGCAAATGCCCCAGACACCGGCACGGGCGAAAACGCTCTTTTGGACCCTTTTGCAGGAAAGGATAGGATGCCGAATCTGGCAGCGGCTCCCAAGTTGACGTTTCAGCTTCCGCCGAATGATGCCAACGGAAAATCAGACAACCGCGATCTTGAGGCTGGCCTTCCGCTTTACCAAACCCCCGAATCTGTCTCGTACCGCAAGGAATCAGCACCTGGCCCTGGAACCAATCTCCAGTGGCGGGGATCGCGCAAGCGGGTGTTTATTCCGTCAAAAGAACGCGCGTTGTACTTGTGGGCCAATATTGTCAACATGGACGAGTTTCTCATTGATATCTACTTCTACTACCGCGGCAAAGGCTTTACTAACATTGTGGCAGGACGGGTGGTGGATATCCTCATCTTGGTGTTCATTTTGTGCTTCACCACGTTCTTGAAATGGGGCATTGACTACGACCATTTTTTCAATCACTGGACCTCCAACTCGGAAACCAACTTGACGTTGGGTGACCTCATCATCCCCAATTTCTTCTTCTCCATGGTTCCGTTTCCAGTCAAGGTGTTCCTCTTTGGTTTTGCGTGTTACATTTCTCTTCGCCTCATCCAACTTTACTTTGACTATAAGTACAAATTGGCTGAGCTTCAGAACTTCTACAAGCACCTTCTTAACATCTCCAATGACACCGAGTTGATGACCATCTCATGGTCTACCATTGTGGAGCGTCTCATGCTCCTCGAAGATTACAACTCCTTGACGTCAAGTACTCCAAATGCGCCTCCACATTACATCACGGATTTAAACTCGAAAGTGAGGTTGAATGCCCACGACATAGCAAACCGTATCATGCGCAAGGAGAATTACATGATTGCCATCATCAACAAAAATGTCTTGGATTTGGGCATTCCTGTTCCTTCTGTGTTGTCGGGAATACTTTCGTCCAAATCCGTTCTCACCCGTACCTTGGAGTGGAACTTGAAATTGTGCATTAACAATTTCATTTTTAATGAAAATGGCCAGATAAGCCCCAGCATTTTAAAGGAATCGGCAAGAAACCAGAATTCTCAGGACTTGAGTGCTCGCTTTAAAATGGCAGCAATAATAAATCTTCTCCTATGCCCCTTTATCGTGGTGTATTTCGTGCTCTTGAACTTTTTCCGCTACTTCAACGAATACAAATCAAATCCCTCCTCTATTCTTGGGCTCCGGCAATACACTCCATGGGCTGAGTGGAAGTTGCGGGAATTCAATGAGCTCCCCCATTTCTTTGTCAAGCGGCTACATCTTTCCATCGGTCCTGCTAACACCTATATCAACCAATTTCCGGGTGGAGTGTTGATTATGAATTTGATGTCGTTCATCAACTTTGTCTCGGGTGCGATCTTGGCGGTTTTGGTGCTCATGGCGGTGTTTTTTGAGGACGAAGAGCACAATTTCTGGTCGTTCGAGATCACAGAAAACAGAAGCACCTTATTCTACATCAGTGTGTTTGGTTCCATCTGGGCTGTCACTGCCAACTCATTGAACGCGTCCACGACGTCCAATTCTGCGGAAAATGCCAATACGCGGGGCGTTTCCTTTTTCTACGACCCTGAAGCCAGCCTCAGGTACGTGTCACAGTTCACTCACTACTTGCCGAGCTCGTGGAATCGCCGTTTGCATACGGTGGAGGTGAAGAACGAGTTTTGCGAGCTCTATAGCTTGAAGATCCTCATCATCATCAACGAGATTCTCAGCTTGATACTCACGCCGTTTGTGCTTTGGTTCAAGGTGTCAAACAACTCCAGTGCCATCATCGACTTTTTCCGCGAGTACACCATTCATGTGGACGGACTTGGGTACGTGTGCTATTTTGCCATGTTCAACTTTGAGGAGAAGGACAAGAATATGATGTACGATTTGAATAAGAGGACAAAGAAAGCGGCACCCAAGCAGAATGCAAGCGTCGGCCGAAACAAAAGCAAGCGCTACAACTCGGAGGAGTCCAGTGACAGTGATAGCGATCCCGATTTGGGCAACTACTACCAGGACGACAAGATGATCAAGTCCTACATGTACTTCCTTGAGAGTTACGGGAAAAATACCGAGACCACAGGCAATGCGGGCGTTGTCGGGTCGTCGGGTTCGAGAACACGAAAAGTGCCGGCCCCAAGAAATGGAAATAACGTGGCCAAAGAATCTCCCTCGTACGGAGGGTCTCCGCTCGAGAGTATTTACGAGTCTGTGCACCGCGACCCGGTGGAAAACGATTTGCGGCCCAAAAAGAAAGGCGTTCTTGGCATGATTAACCAGTTTTCCAAGCAGGGGCTCGGCGGCTGAAAGAGGCCATTTAGTAGGAATAATAACGGAGTAGTGGAGACGACAATGTAGGCCACAGTCAGTGATGGAGTGCATGGAGGCGGATTTTTCATCACATCGCGATGTGGGTGCGAAGGTCTTTTCTGACCATCTCATCACCACCAAAAGCACTAATATGGCCGGATCGCAGTTGAAACAGCTTAAGGCGGCCCTTCAGGCGAAAGGATTGGTGGGACAGACCAACATCAAAAGAAAAAACAAAAAGCAGGCGCCTTCGGAAACCAGAAGGGATGCGGAACAGAAAAAACAGGAAATCTCCAGAATCAGAGACGATTTCAACCAGTTTGACAATCGCATCAACAGAGCCAAGCATGACTACACCGTTATCCAAGGAGGCAAATTTGTCAAGGCGGGATCGAAGCAACATAACCAGGCTTCGCGGACCAAATCGGGAGTGGAGAAGTCGTTGAAGACCGAATACAGTGCGCTCCAAAAGACCAAAGGACGGGTGGGCGGAATGGTCGACCGTCGTTTTGGTGAGAAGGACCGCAACATGACGCAAGAAGAGAAAATGTTGGAGAGATTCACCCGCGAAAGACAGTCAGGCTCCAAGCGGAATGCGTTTTCTTTGGAGAGCGACGACGAGTACGATGAAGACGAAGGGTTTTCGCTCACACACTCGGGAAAAGCGATCAACTTCGACCATTTCGAAGACAGCGACTTGGGTGTGGCGTCGGCGCCCACATATGTGGACGAAGACTCGATCCAGCCTCCCAGAAAAAAGACGAAGAAGGAGGTGATGGCGGAAGTCATTGCCAAGTCCAAGTTCCACCGCAAGCAGAGACAGTTGGAGTTTCAGAAGACGCAGGAAGAGATTGGCGACTTGGACGAGGACTTTGCCGATGTGATGGGCGAGATTCACGCGCAAAAGACCGCCAAGCCTGCATTCGTGGCCAAGTCGGAGGAAGACAGAGCATACGATGCCAAGGTGAGAGAGTTGACGTACGACCGGAGAGCGGTGCCTGCGGATAGAACCAAAACGCAGGAGGAGCTTGCCGAAGAGCACAGAGAGAAGATGCAGAAATTGGAGGCCGACCGGTTGAAGAGAATGAGTGGATACGACGCCGGCGAGGCCGAGGCGGATGACTTGGACGATTTCTGGGTTGGAAGCGATGAGGAAGGAGAAGACGGAGTGCAAATCGAAGGAGAAGGAGAAGAAGATGACGATGAAGAAGAAGAAGGTGACGACGGTCGCGCCATGCTTGAAGCCAGAAGATCGCGGGTCACACCTGCGGTTGCCATGCCCACCACACACGAGCAGTTTCTAAATATGGTGCAAGGCGTGGACAATGTCAAGAGCCACATCGAGCAGATCTCCAAGGCATACCACCCGCGGCTCGCCGAGGGCAACAAGGACAAGATGGACGTTTTTGTTGCCATCGTGTTCGAGCACATTTTGCATTTGGCCAACCAGAAAGATACACCCGCTTCCACCGTGGACGAACTCACGCACATGTTGAGAAGAATGGCGGAGCAGTACAACCAGGCGTTGGTGGAGACCGCCAGACAGATGCTCGAGCACATCGAGCGGCGCGTGGTGGCCAGACAGCTCCAGAAACAGGACTTGGTGTTCTTTGTGGTGTTGGGCTATGTTTTCTCGGCGTCCGATCACTTCCACTTGGTGGTGACACCTGCACTCTTGGTGATGAACCAGTTCTTGAACGGGTGTGTTGGCAGCGACTGCACCTTGGTCCAGTTGGGCCAGGGCTTGTTCTTGTGTGACGTGCTTTTGGGGTACCAGTCGTTCTCGCGGCGCTACGACCCGGAGGTGGTGAAGTTTGTGGAGCACACGTTGTTGCAGCTTGTGCCGGAGCCCACCAAGATCGGCGCCACTCTCTCGTGCAAAGCCAAAAAGAGCACCTTGTCCTTGGGCAAAACCTACAAGCCCACCTCAAGCCCGTCTCCGATGCGGGTGCAAACGCTTTTTGAGCCGATTGCGGACGAGGATGCGTTCAAATTCCAATTGGTGGAGCGCACTTTGGCCATCATGGACCGCAGTGTCAGCACGTGGATGGAGAAGAGCGCCTTGGTAGAGGTGGTGGGTTCCTTTGAGCGCCAGTTGAAGCACTTGGCCCGATACTACAGCGGCCACCTTCCGACGTTGGGCGCACTCTTGACCCGGTTCGGCAATGTGAGCCGCAACCAGACCAGCAGCAGAAAGCCGTTGAGATTACAGGAGCACAGACAGTTGGCAATCAAGACATTTGCGCCTAAGTTCGAGGAGAACTTCAACCCGGACAAGAAATCGTACGACTTGAACCGCGAGAGACAGGAGATGAACAAAATGAAGGCGCAGGTCAAGAAGGAGAAGAAGCTGATGATGAAGGACTTCCGCAAGCAGACCCAGTTCATTGCCAGACAGCAGATCGGCGAGAAGAAGCAAATGTACTCGGAGTACCACCGCAAGATGGCCAACATTGTCAACTCCATTTCCACGGTGGAGGGCGCGGAGAAGAACGAGTACGAGCGGGAGAAGAAGAGACGCCAGAACAAGCGTTAGGATTGTGTATGAATACAGCTGGACGGAGAAGGTGTAGAGAGCGAGAGAGCGACGGAAGAATGGATGTTGATGTCTGCAGCTATCAACTGCACCGTGTATCAATTGCACCAGGTGTCAAAGTGACAACTGCACCGTGGTATGAGTTGCGCCGTAGTATCAATTGCAAAGTAAGATTAATTGCTTCTTGATAACAATTGCAAAGAACTACCAACTGCACCATAAAATCAACTGCTTCTTGATGCCACTTGCTTCTTGGGGCCAATTGCTTCTTGATGCCAATTGCTTCTTGATGCCAATTCTCAAAGTCAATTGCTCTTCATATCAATTGCTTCCCGAAGTCAACTGCTTATTCATATCAACTGCTTCTTCAATATACCAATGCACCGTAATGTTAACCGCTTGTCGTAATATAAACTGCAGCTATCGATGGCTTCTTGTTGTCAGCTCCACCTACATCAACTCCTGTATCAAAGCTTCTTGATCCAATTGCATCGGAATATCAATTCTCACTTGTCATCTGCACCTAATGTGGACAAAATTGCGTGTTGCTGGAATGAGTCTAGCTTCATTACATCCATAACCTCACATTGTCAGTTCGTACTGGCCAGCGCGACAATCTACTATGATGTGATTTGCAATCAAGTGGTTTCACAGAAACATGCAAAAAAACCCCACAACGGTGGACATCACTATAATGCACAGGTCCCCACATTCGAGCTATATATAGAAGCGACAGGTGACAGAAAACTTTTCTCTGCGCTACACGGGAGTACCATAGAACAAACGGATATACTGTAAAGCAATAATATAAGAACAAAAATGTGTGACGATTATTATGAATTCTTCAAACCCAAAATTATAATACAACGCATCTGCGTCAAGCAACTTTTATGCGCAGCGGCAAGCTCACGCCTGCGACACCGATGGCACGCCCACTCTGGCACTGGATCTGGAGCCAAACAAGCCGCCCTTGGTCACAGACACAATGGAGAACACAAACGACACCAAAAACACAAAGAAGGAGATGTAGAGGAACGCAACCGAACCTTGGGCCTTTCTGCATCTGCTGGTTTCGCCCTGGGCAATGTTGTTGCTGTCCAAGTAGCTGTGGTTGGTGCAAGAGTGGACACGGATACCGGCGGCGATAGCGGTGGCGGCGGCAAAGGTGAACACCAAGTTCAAGAAGTCAAGAGTGGCCAACACAAGAGGCCAGGCAAAGGCGGCAAAAAAGAAGGCCAACACACCGTAGAAGGAGGAGGTCAAGATTGCAAAAGCGGCAGCAAACACACCAAAGTTGACCTGGGGGTTACTTTGCCACACAGTGGTGGCAGCAAGAGAACCGGTCAACCCGAGGGCAATGACCAAGAGGACAAAGTTGAAGGATCTTAAGATGGTGTCGCCGATAGCCAACATGGGGGGATATAAATATAGGGTGAGATGAGGGAGAAAAGGAAGGGAGGGAAAAAGGCGGTGACACGGCTTATATATAAAGGACGGGGCAAAATCCGGCCACAGCAAGGTACTAATGGAAGCGGAAACATTAAGGATGCGTTATGCACAGACCTTGCCGAAGTTGCGGTGTTTTGGAAACGGCCCGAACGGGGAGGTCTGGCACCACTTCCGACCGCTCGGGGGGAGCCATTTCCGGGGGCGCCCGACCGCCGACGAGCCGGTACTGCAGACAACCCCGTCTCCCAATTACCCACCGCACAAGCGTGCAACTGGAGGTGGCTAGAGAAAACGACACGGGTAAAATCCCCAATTCCAGAGTAAGACGGGGGTGCAGTAGATTCCACGCCGCAGGCGTGCTCTCCACGGGCAGCAAGCGCTCGTCATTGGTCATCCGTGCCGGGAGGTACGGATCGGCTCAAGCCGTGACGTCGTTATCATCCATGGCCGCATGCAGTGACCCAGATGTCCATTGTCGGTCCGGTGCAGTGACTACTTGGGAGGAGGTCTGGGGTAGGTTCTAGAAGTCTGGGGGAGGGAGTGTGGGAGAGTTGATGGGCAGTTGGAGAATTGATGAACGTCCGAGGAGAATTGTGATGAGCAGATTCTAGTTGGTGGGTGCTCACGAGTACTCAATCTAGTGACTTCCGTATTTTCGCGGAACAGACACTCTGTCTGTTCTTCACAGTCCACTATTATCAATGAGCAGCTAGTTGCAATGGGACAAATCGAGTAACTCCACAGACCACTTTCGAACAGAGCTCCAAGGAGCTGCAGTTCACGGTGGTTCACGAGTAGTTCACGGTAGTTCATGCGTAGTTCACGGTGGTTCATGAACAGTGATGAACATCTACTGACTCCACTTCAGCTCACTCCAGTGAGCGGTAGTTCCTGCAGCCCATTCTAACTGTTTGTTCTAATGAGGTCCATGGTAAGTCCGTTACAATTCACCGTTCCAACTCGTATAAAAGTCGCATGGAACATTTCCTGAGCTACTAAACAGCATTCAATGGAGTGCCTGAATTCGGATAGTCATTCCAGAGCTCATGCTGATGAACGTGGCAATCAGTCAGGCAGGGCAACCAGTCAGGCAGGGCAACCAGTCAGGCAAATGGCAATCAGTCAGGAATGCAATCCAATCAACAGACAAATGACAATCATGCATGAATCATGATCCCATGATATGTAATTCCAGTAAACAGTAATTCCAATGAATACCAATGTGCAAAGACCATCATTCCATTAGCAGTCCACTTCACTTCCGCAACCGTAACGATTCCAACACAATCCAATGAACAGCCAAAATTAGTCCCTATAGCAGTGCCAGTAACAGCCCAATGAACAGTTTGGGTGCACCGGGCAATTCTGGTAACGGTGTTCCCATCCACACTTCGAGTTGCATGTCCACTGCCATCAACAGTGATGCAAATGAGCAGTCTACAACCTAGACTCTACTACAACAGTACCTCAGTAGCAGTGATCAATAAACAGTCCAAGCAGACCAGTCATACCAATCCAATGGGCAGTCCAGTGAGCAGACAAAGAAGATTCCAATGAGCAGACCAATGAAGAGTCAACGAGCAGGCCAATCAACAGTTTAATGAACTACCAGACACTTCAACAGTGCAATGAACAGAGCAGTCAACAGTGCAATGAACAGAGCAGACAGTTCAACAGATTAATGAACAGACGAGACAGTTCATTCAGCAGTGTAATGAACAGCACAATCAAGACCAATCAACAGTCCAGTCAAAAATACATAAGTCCAGTAAACAGTCCAGTGGGCAAGGCCCGATAAGCATTCCAGTGAAGAATTCAGTGAACAGTCCAACAACAATCCACTGTCTCCACTTCACTCCCTTTCAATGGGCACTCCATAATGGGCACTCCATAATGGCTTATCCCTACTTAATCGACTCCCTCCATACATTTATGGACTCCACCCCATAAGGAATACTTCACACCATATATTTCTATTGGCCACTTCAAACTCAATGAAGCTCCACTCCATGTTCAATGAAGCTCCACTCCATGTTCAATGAAGCTCCACTCCATGCTCAACCCCCAACGCCTCACCCGCCCTCCACCGCACGCACAAAGTACTGGCGCACCGCGTCCGCGGCCACGTCCGCCGCAGTCTCGCCCGCGCGGCTCTCCGCCGCAGCGTCCGCGCCAAGCAGCACCAAAAGCACGCCCACGTCGCCATGTCCCTCGGCCAACGCGTGGTGGAGCGCGCTCCACCCGTCGCGGTCGGTGGCGTTCACCGGCGCGCCCGCCGCCACCAACGCCCGCACCATCGGCTGGCTGCCCACGGCCGCGGCCCGGTGGAGCGCACTGCGCCCGTGCCGGTCCTTGACGCGCACCAGACACAGATACCGCGCCACGAGCTCGTGCGCTGCGGCGGTGTGGCCCTTTGACACCGCGAGGTGGAGCGCAGTGGCGCCGGCTGCGGTGGGCAAGTCTACGTTCGGGCGCGGGGCGTGGTCCATGAGCGCGGCGAGAATCGCGGTGTTGCCCACGGCCGCGGCAATGTGCACCGCGCTCCACCCGGCGGCGTCGACAAACTGGTCGATGTCGGGAGTGTGGGGGAGAAGGAGCTGCACCACGTGCTGGTGCTGCATGGCGCACGCCCAGTGGAGGGGGGTACGGGTGTCGTCGTCGACCGCCACCGCCAACTTTGGGTCCTGTGCAAGAAGCGCCGCCACCAAGTGCGGCTTGTTGTCCCGCGCAGCCTCGTGGATCGACATGGGGTGGAGGGAGCGGCGGCGGCGCGCAAGATGGAGGGAGCCAGGGAGGTGCGGGTGTGGGATGTCCCGATGTCGGATGTACGGATGTGGGAGGCACGGGTGGGCGGATGGGGATGCACCGTGACGGTGAGGCTGATTCCTGGGTTCCGGCGCAGCCGCAGGGATTGGTCGCACCACAAGTCGTGCGCCCGCACAACGCGATTTCCGGGGGTGCGGCCGGGGGACCGGCGGCCGGAGCTCGGGGTGCGGTACCCCCTACCATTGTGCAGGGCGCCGCTCAAAATAGCGTAGTTTTTCTTCTTCGGGAAGGTTTGCGCTTACCCCATTGGGACGGCCCCCAAGTATATAGCTTGCATGACGCCGTGGGTCATATATAGGGTGCATGACGCCAGATCAATCAAGACCCTCCGCTACTGTCTTCCGGCGAAGGCTTTCCCATAGTCCGCTGAGATCGGTTTGCAAAGACCATGTTGGTTGCATGTCGGATGCAATGTAGCGCCACCGGGAATTGTGGAACCGAAGCCTCACCGCATCGACATTCCTCATGACCCTCGTGGTCATTTGGCCCGCAATCACATGGTTGTCAGGTATATGAATGTCAGGAGTCACCGCCACCACTCGGGCCAAACGGTTGCTCTGTGCTACGTGATTGAAATGGCTCATTGATATGCTTCGATTGTTATGGTTACAGAATGTTGCTGTTCCGAACTCGCCTGCCGTGCGACCCGTCTGGTGGGGAAGAGCCAGAGCACAGTGAAGCTCGAGTGTTTTGAGTTATGAGTGAAGAGTGAGTTGTGAAGAGTGAGTTGTGAAGAGTGATGAGATGAAGAGTGTTGAGATGAGGGGTGATGGGTTGTGCTGAGTGTTCTGAGCGTGTGTTCACTGTTCAGAATGTAGTATTGAGTGTTCTGAGTGTATTGGGTGTTCTGAGTGGATTGGGTGTTCTAAGTGTATTGAGTGTTCTGAGTGTAGGATTGAGTGTTCTGAGTGTTCTGAGTGAAGTGTTCAGAGGAAGTGTTGAGTGAAGTGTGGAGTGAAGTATGGAGTGAAGTGTGGGGTGAAGTGTAGGGTAAAGTGTTGAGTGTATTGTCAGGTCAGATCCGAGAAGAGCACAGTAGAATGCGGTAACCACGGACAACAGGCCCCGAACACGAAACCCCCGACACACTCAGAACACGCACAGCGCCGCACTCGTCAATAGCCCCGTGCCAGTCAATGGCACGCTAACCACCATCAGAAAGAGTGTAGGACAAAGTCTTGAATTTCACGCGCACACTGCGCGCTTGTAATGCGAAGCGACGAGACCGCACAGACGGTAACGTCGATAGTGAATGGATATGGCGTGTCACGACCGCACCACCGAAGACTAGCGGCGCTAGAGAAATGGTAGCATCCACCCCAGCCACAACAGCCGCTAGTCCAGGTCCGAGTCACTGGGCGGATTGCTATAGAACGGCGCAGCAATGATTTTCATGGGCCCGCGCGACACGTCCAACTCCGCCTGTGACACCGACGTGTAGGAGTCGTTGGCCGACGTACGCTTAGATGCACCTGGCCGCAAGATCAGAAGCGACGTCTGCAGCGTCTGAACCGCGCGTCCGCTCACCGAACTGGCCTGCTTGTGCAATGTCTGGAGGTACTTTTGGTAATCGGTGGGAGGCGACAGTAGCGAGTCGGCAGATGACGCCAGCGTATTGCTAACCGAGGCTGCTAGCGGTGCCGCGACAAACCGGAGCCCTGTTCCATCGGCGCGGCCGCCGTTGTCATTATCGTTGTCGTCTCCGTCGTCGCCGCTGCTGTGGCTGCGGTCATCGCTGTCGTCGCTACGCTCGCTGTGATGGTCGCCGTGGTTGTCGCCATCTTTCCACTCGGCCGGAGTGGCTAGTGCGCTCTGCACCGCAATCTCACTCAAGGCTATGTTGCCGTAGCGCACAGACGAGCTTTTGAACCGCACCGACTCGCGGGGGTTGGCACAATGCGCGTACATGTAGTCCACCTCCTCCAACTTGAGGCCCTTGGTCTCGTACACGACAAAGTACACGAAAATCACCGCTAGCGCGTTGAGCCCGCCCCACATGTAGAAGATCTTGTTGCCGAGCCGCGCCGTGTGCGCACCAGTGTCGATCAAGTACGGCGTGATGTAGGCAAAGATGAAGTTGACCAACCAGTTGGTGGCTGCGGTCACGGAGATGGCCTTTTGCCGGATACTGATACCGTAGATGTCCAGCACGAGCGCCCACACCGCTCCGCCCCACAGCGACGCAAAGAACGCGATGAAGACACACGAGAACACAATCAGCACGAGCGCCGAGTTTTCCGTGTTGGGCACGGTGGTGCCGACGATGGCAATGATGAAGTTGGACACCGCCATGCCCACGCCGCCAAAGAGCAAGAGCAGCCGCCGCCCGATGATTTCGATGAAGATAATCCCCGGGATCGTGAACACCACGTTGACCAAGTAGGTGAAAAACGACATGAGGTATGAGTTGCGCACACCCGTGGACAAGAAGAAGTTCACGCCGTAGTAGAAAATGAAGTTGATACCCAGACACTGCTGGAACGCGTGCACGCCGATGCCAGTGATGATACGGAGTCTCTGTTTGTGCCGTCCGCCGCCCAGGCGAAAGCAGTCGAGAATGGTGGTCCTGCCAAACGACATTTCGTAGTCGTAGTTGGCCTTGATCTCCACGAGCTCCTCGATGAGGTCCGAGTCGTCGTCCGGAAGCCGTCGGAGCTTCAGCAAGCTCCGGAGCGCCGCGTGGATGTCGTTCTTTTGCACGTAGTACCGCGGGCTCTCGGGAAGAAAGAGCATACCGGTGCAGAGCAGGAGAGACCAAACAAACTGGAGGCCTATGGGAACACGGTACAGCGCGCTCAGCTCGAGCTTCCGTGTGCCCTGGCAGATGGCCAGGGCTATCAAGAGGCCCCAGGTGATGGCCCACTGGTAGGTGAACACAATAGAGCCCCGGACCCACTTGGGAGCGGCCTCGGCCTGGTAAAGTGGCACGATGGCCGACAAAATGCCCACGGCAAACCCGGAAATGGCACGGCCGCCGCAGAGAAGCTTCAGGTCTGTGGCCAGCACCTGGAGAATGTTGCCCACGTTGAACAAGCACGCGGAGCTCAAGATGATGGAGAACTTGCGGCCATAGGAGTCGGATATAAGCGGCGCCACCAACGCACCGAAGAAGGTGCCCAACAGCAAGATGGCGGTGAGCAACGCCCGCTCATGCACGGAAAACCCGGCCTTGGGGTTTGTGGGGATGTGGGTCTCGACATAGTGCATCTCCAAAATGTCGTTAATGAGGCCGGTGTCGTAGCCGTAGAGAAACCCACCCACGGCGGCCACCAAACCGACCATGATGGCAGAGTTGGAAGAGGACTTTTGTCGCATCTTGCGGTAGTGTTCTTCTTCGATGGTATTGTCGTAGAGAAGGCCCTCGAGGAGGCGCCCAAGCCGTCGCCACACCATGGTAGTAGGTTGTGGTGTACGGATGCCCTGGAAAGAGGTAGCAGGTTCCGGGGATGAGAGTTTGGGAGGGAGGGTGGTGATGGTGGATCTGCGGCTGGGGTACAGAAGACAATTTTTATGGGGATAGCGCGGGTGCAGGAAACAGTGGGGAACCAGGTGGCACCTACACCGTAACAGGCAACAGACACGGAAGTTCGCCCGACGCCAAACACTCGCACACTAGCAACAGGCACGGCGCTGAAGGTCGGTGGTGGATTGTGATGGGAACAAAGGGGGTATCAAACCGGAGAACAACGGTGGAGACGAAAATGCTCACAACCGGGCGGGGTCGGGAGGTACGGGTGCAGCCTCGGTGCATCGGCCTCGAGGCGGCACGGCGGGGGGTGCGGACTCGGCTGCTGGAACAGCAAGGGAGTCTGGAAGAGGGAGGAGCGGCGGGCAAAGGCCAGGCGGGCGCCGACGACAAATGTCGTGCCGGCGCGGCCCCGAATGTCGCGCCTCCCCGTCCCTTGACCGTCGCCGCTGCCGCTGCCGCCGCCGCTGTTTGTGAACACCCGTGCCTCCCGCAGGCCGCAAAAACCACCTCAGCGCTTATCGCTGTGTCGCCCTACCACCTCCTCCTGTTCTTCCCACCATGCCTTCCAGCTTCCCCGGAATCGTGGCCCTAGCCGGCTTCTACTTCCGGCATACCATCTTACTTGCCGTCTTTTTCGTCATGTCCATCACCCGCAACATCCAGTTTGTCTACCACAAGGCGTGTCTTCGGTTCTTCTCCATGGCATACTACCCCAACAAAACCCCCCAGGTGATTCGAGACGACGTGACCAAGTTGACGAAAATCCCCAAGCACGTGAGCTGCATCGTGAACTTGCGGAGCGAGGATTCCGAAAACGGCGGCGTCGACGGGCTCGTGGGCGACATTTCCGAGTTGGCGGCGTGGTGCTTGTCCGCGGGAATTCCCACTTTGACCGTGTACGAGTACAACGGCGCCATCCGCGGCAGTTTGCAGGAGTTGGAGCATTACATAAGCCGCAACTTGCGCGCGTACTTTGGCAGCCCTGTGCCCACCTTCTCCATCCGCGTGCCTCACTCCAACGTGACGCGCGTCGCGGGCGACGACCCGGCGGCCGAGCCCAACCTCGAGATCAGCTTGCTCTCGCACGTGGACGGCAAGCCCACCATCGTGGAGCTCACCAAGACCATGAGCGAACTCACTGCCAGCGGCGAGTTGTCGCCGAAGGACATCACGGTCAAGTTGATTGACGAGGAGCTCCGCGAGTTGGTGGGGCCCGAGCCTGACTTGTTGATCTGCTTCGGGCCGGTGTTGGATTTGCAGGACTACCCGCCGTGGCACATTCGTCTCAGCGAGATCTACTGCGATTCCGACAACACCAGCGTCAACTACGCCGTGTTCATCCGCGCGTTGCGCCGTTTTTCCGGCAGCAAGGTGAATTTGGGCAAGTGATCCCGTGGCATGACACCGTTTGCATCGTGGTTGGTGCCCAGTCCGGTGATTAATAGAGGCCCGGTTGGGCCGTTGAATCCTTGGAATGATTCGTCCTCTCTTTATGTTCTTAATGTCCTCCATCTACGTAACTAATTGACTGCATCAACCAACACCTCGGCCCTAGTGTATTGCGCCATGTTGTCGCTGCCGTAGTCTCTTTTTTTTCTCTCTCTCTTTCCTTTTCTTGTTTCATTTTTGCAACATTGCCAGTCTTTTGCAGCCATTAATTAACTCGTTTTACTATATTTAGACCATGTCCCACTACTCTTTCGCACTTTCTAATTTTTTCTGCTTGCGCCTTTATTTTGCAATTAACCGGTGCACGCGATTTTAAATCTCCCCGCCACCCAAACATCTACACCACAATAGCGCCGGAATTTGCGCCGAATATCTCTCGGCTTAAAACCATCTTTGTAGAATTCCAAGACTACCTTCTCTTCCCAATCTTCCGGGGCTAGAACGGGGCGAGTCCGTTTAGGCAATAACGCGTTTTGCAAAAGCCGAGTCCCGCACGACTAAACTCCTGTACACGGCCAGGAGCGCGATTTGCTGTTCGTTTCCACCTCGACAAAAGCGAAACACAAGCGGCCGTCTCTTCTAAACACCCTTTGTGCAACTTCATCAGGTATCACCGTTTGTGGTATTATTTCTAATTCTTTCGTCGAGGAGAACCTTTCAATCTCAACCAAATATAGAAGTTAACAAAACAGTATGGGTTTGTCTTTCTCCAAGTTGTTTGCCAACCTTTTCGGTAACAAGGAAATGAGAATCTTGATGGTCGGTTTGGATGCTGCTGGTAAGACCACCATCTTGTACAAGTTGAAGCTTGGTGAGATTGTCACCACCATTCCTACCATCGGTTTCAACGTCGAGACCGTTGAATATAAGAACATTTCCTTCACTGTTTGGGATGTGGGTGGACAAGACAAGATCAGACCATTGTGGAGATACTACTTCCAGAACACTCAGGGTATCATTTTCGTGGTCGACTCCAACGATAGAGACCGTATTGCTGAAGCCAGAGAGGAATTGCAACAGATGCTCAACGAAGACGAATTGAGAGATGCGTTGTTGCTTGTGTTTGCCAACAAGCAGGATTTGCCAAACGCCATGAACGCCGCGGAGATCACCGAGAAGTTGGGCTTGCATTCCATCAGACAAAGACCATGGTACATCCAATCTACCTGTGCCACTACTGGTGACGGTTTGTACGAAGGTTTGGAATGGTTGTCCACCAACTTGAAGAACTCTTCTTAGGTTGTGGGCACCGCATGATTCTCTCTCGCCTTTCCATATTCTCCAGTTCTTACGCAGATTTATTGTTTACTTGTGACGCCTACGGGCGGTATAGAATGCATGTAATGTTGATCCATAGCCGTAGTGGTGGCGACGACCGGCGGTGCCAAGCCGCGCCACGAAACTCTGTTTCGACGGGGACCAAGTGCGACATTTAGGGCTCATGCCCTGTCACCAACACGTGATGCAGGCTGTATGCCAGAAACACACCGGTCGCCGCCCACCACCTCCGTACACCAGGCGCTCACCGTGCCTGCAGGCAGCACCAGCGCTACCCAGCGCAGGCGCTGAAAATTTTGTTTGATTTTTCCAACAAGAAAAAAATCCTACCTTCTTCAAATAATAGAAATGGTATGTTTAAACCAACCAAACAAAGATGATACAGACGAGACATATATCCCCTCCTTATACCAATAATAAGCATCCCCAACACCGCTGATCTATTTTCCCCCTTTCTGCCCCGACAATTTTCCCATCACCAAGTCATGGATTTTACCCGACAATGAAGAAATGAAAAAGTTTTCCGTCTCGCGCATCTCAAGCGCCCTCAGTACAATTACTAACCTCTAGTCTGGTGTTAAAGTTGCCGAATTGAGATCCAAGTCCAAGGAACAATTGGAACAACAATTGGCTGAATTGAAGCAAGAATTGGCTTCTTTGAAGGTGCAAAAGTTGACCAAGGCCGTTCCACAAGTCGGTCAAGTCAGAAAGAACATCGCCAGAGTTTTGACTGTCATTAACGCTGCCCAAAGAGAGAACGTCAGAGCTTTCTACGCCGGCAAGAAGTACATTCCAAAGGACTTGAGAGCCAAGAAGACCAGAGCTTTGAGAAGAGCTTTGTCTAAGGAGGATGCTGCTAGATTGACCGTCAAGGCCAAGAAGCAACAGCTTGCTTTCCCAAAGAAGGTCTACGCTATCAAGGCTTAAATTACATAATGTTATGGTAGTAATATAATTGTACGGTTACCTTCCTGTAGTGGATGGGGTCTACAACTTTGAGAACAACGAATGTATTTGTATTAGGGGTTCAACGAGTTGGGGTGCTGTGTTGAGAACAAGTTGAATGTCCGGAGAGTCGATCCACAGTTTGAGACTCGCGT
This sequence comes from Clavispora phyllophila, assembly GCA_030674715.1. NCBI lineage: Eukaryota > Fungi > Ascomycota > Pichiomycetes > Serinales > Metschnikowiaceae > Clavispora > Clavispora phyllophila. The sequence continues at coordinate 57,578 of JAKUAN010000046.1, read as the reverse complement.
TGAATCACTACAAGAATACCGGTAGGGAAACCAGCCTCGTACTATTCGCCAATATTTACGTAGTTACAGGTGCTATTGGAATACTAGTGGCTGATCGTCAATTTATACCATTAGTATTCATTGACGCTGTACGCCTATCATGGGCTATCGGCAAACTCGAAATGGGGATATTAAGCTAATGATCGAAGCTAATCATACCACCACTATTTCCATCTGATGACTTGGACATTTAGTAGTGTTCTTACGCAAAAATGTTGTAAACAGTCTAAAACGCATATCCTACACTATTCTATACTGTTGTTCTTTGTAATATATCATTAGTTTTGCTTCTTGCTCTGCTTGAACTGCGCAATCTTCTCCCGCATTTCCACGTCATCAATCACATCCTCGAGCTTCAAAGGCATTCTATTGAATGGATCCGTAGGATCACTCAACAAATGCGCCTTCACAGTAGAGCGGTCAATCGTAACCTTGGACCCAGGTAAGATAACAGGATCCTCCATCAAGGTGTACATCAATGGATCCAAGAACTCATCCGGCACTTCGCCCAACTCCAACTCTTCTTGCTCCAACAAGCGGCGCTCCGCATCCGCCTTTTGTCCGAACTTCAAAAACCGGTCTACCAACTCGTTCGGAACGTTTGTCTTCCTCAACAAGATACCGTGTGCCTTTTCGAAGTATTGCAAGTCAAAAGACCGGCCGTCGCGTGCAACAGCCTGAACGAACTTTTCCTGAGATCCCAAGTTGCAATACACCACACAAAGATCTCCCAAAGTTCTCTTGGGGTCAAATTCATACTTCTCAGGTTCCCTAACCTTCAAGTTCGAGCACTTAGGACCCACCATCAAATTCAAGTTGTAGTCCAACATTCCCGCCAAACGGTCCACAAGCTCATTGATGGTGAAACCCTCAGGAACCTGCTCAGTGAACAACTTGAACAACATCATCGTTTGGTTGGCCAACGCCATTAGAGATCTGGCTCTCTTTTCATTTTCCGCGAGTGTTCTCTCGAGATCTTCCGTGGTACCAAAATCCTCCTCGTTGGCATCTTGTCCTCCTTCCCTCGCGCCCAATTCTTTCTGCGCCTTGTGGATTTCATTCAACATGTTGAACGCCTCGTCGAATAAATAAGTAGTGTCATTCAACATACGCGCAATGAAACGGATGAAAAAGTCCACATTATCCTTAGAGTAGCTGCTTAACTGCTGTCTGTACACATCGTACTCCCAGAGCTTCTCGATGATTTTCGAAATGGTATATCTGCTGTTGAACTTGTCGTAGAACTGAGAGGACGCACCGGTCTTTTCAATGGTGACGTAAACATCCAAAAGCGAGTACAAAAAGTGCTCTTTCAAGAGATTACTCGAGGTGAAAACATGGCTAAACGCACCAGGTTTGCCATACATGTTGTTATGAAGCGCCAAAAAAAAGCATTCGATTATACTTCCCTTCAAATGTGGGTTTCCAATAAGCTCCGGGCATCTCAACAACACAGTTGCAAACTCAGCGAAGATGGTGAGCTTCTCTTCATCCAGTGAAATAGGAACGCCAAAGCCACTGAGGAACTTGAAGTAGTTGACGATTCCCTCCACTGCAAATTCAGGGAAAAACCGCCATGGTTCTGGTGCCTTGGATCTCAAAAACTCCTGGTCGTCTAATTGGCTCACTTTATCGATCTGGAAAAGGGGAACTGGCAATTTCCGCTTTGGGTACTCATGCTTGGGATCCACCACATTACCGAAGAACTGGAATGCACCCACAAAAAAATCAAAGATCTCTGCATTCTCGCTGGAAAACACAACTAGAGCGTCGATGGCATATCTTCTGCACTTGGTTCTGTTGATAACCTCCACGTATCTTGGACGCAAGGCCCGCATTCTGGGATCGGCCGAATCATCCATAGCACGGGTCATGTTTTTGATCATATCTCTGTATTTATTGTGGTTGGTAGAGATTCCGCCAAGACCGTATTGGACGTAGGCCAAAGTAACATAGAAGCACTCTGTTATGAAGTTTACGTCCTCTTGCATTGATCCTTCGTAGTAAGTGTTGGCCTCTTCGATGGTGGCGTTGAGCCGGGATTCTTCATTTACATTCAACAAAGTGTTCATGGGACCGAAGAAATTGGGGTTGATCTTTGAAATCTTGGAGTAAGCAGGATAATCCAAGAACGGGATGCTCAAGCGAATGAATATGTATGACGCATTGTGCATCAAAGCATCCGATACCAACTCGTCGGGCTTCGAATGAGAACCAGTTCTTAAGTGGGAAACGTTGACCAATTTAGCAAACCATCTGACGATATCCTGTCTCGACTGGGCCGATCCTCTGATGAGCTTATCCATAATAAACCAAAGACGCTCGAAAACCACTTTGTACTCAGACAGAATAGTGCCGAAAATGGACACAAGTTGAGAGTTAGTGAACTCTTGCACTGTGTCCAGCTTATTGCTTCCCATAAGATAAAACGAAGCCGCGTCGGTATCAAGGGGACTGAGATTCAAGAGCGGACCCAAGAGAGTTTTCTTTTCGTAGTCTTTTCCCAGCTTTTCATCAGGAGGATTAAAGCCATTAACCTGGGAGAAGATCGCGGCCACAGGCTTCAACCCGACCAAAGTCTCCCAAAACGTCAAGTATGTAGAGTACTCCGATTTGTGAATATTGATTCCTGCCAAACGGGCCGCAACCGACGGAAACAAAACGTTCAACAAGTCGAGTAAGAAATCCTGGTCCACCGCTTTGCGGACAATTTCAATCAAGAATACGTGCGTGGACGAATCATTGATGAAGAGGTCTACCGTCTTGGCTAAATCGTTGCCCAAAACCATTTCTGGAATCTGGAAGCAAATCAACCCGTATGACGAACAGGACGAAACAATTGTCAGGACAACGGCAGATTTTTGGGACAAAAGTGGATCTTTCTTGGGGATAAATCTCGTGAGGCGACTGGAGCGGTTGTACAAGTCAAAAAGATACAGAATAGGGATCTTATTGCCACCAACACCCAGCTCGGTGAGAATCTCAAGAAATGCGTCGTCGATGGAGCTTTCATCGAGCAAAACGTCTTTTTGGGAAAAAACGGAGCATTTCACTTGAAACAAGCTGGAAATTTCCTCTCTCATCCACACATCGATCGCTTGTTCCGGATTTGCGGGAGGAGTAGGTATAGCAGGAGAATTGGTTGCTGACTTCGCTACTGGACTTGCAGTTTTCGAGTTTTCAAGACGTGGTTCCTTTCTTGGAGGCGGAGTTGATTTTGCCACAGATTCCACCTTTGGATCGGAATTCGACACGCTAGCACTGAATCCTGTCACTTTCGGTTTGGATTCAGTAGCTTTAGGGCTCATTTGGGATGGTGTTGGACTGTTACTAGAAGACAGGCCCAAAGCAGCAAGTCTGGCCAATCGCTTGGCTCTAATCTTCGAAAGTTAGTATGGGTTTACAAAATTTCATTTTATAATGACATACTTCATCAGCGTCACTCATGGTGGAGTCTGATAGAGTGGAGAGCGCCGTTGATCTATGTACGGCAGTGGTGTACGGGTGTTTACACCGATTTCACTAGGGGTTTACCATTAAAGACGGAGAGATGAAGAGGGGAGATAAGGAAGGCAGGGGTTGAGACTTGTTAAAAGCTTTAGTCGATTTCGAGCCTGCTTTCTTTTCTTTTGTGTTCAATTCTATTTTTCGAGCTATGGTTGGGAGTTGGCACATTCGCACCAAAGTGGAAATAGATTGGAACATTTCATATCTACGGTAGGCCGTGCCAAGAGAGAACTTTTTGAAATATATAATATGTTTCATGGGTGTGTCATTCTAGGGCAAAGATTTCAGGATTTGTCTGAAGTCAAGATATATGCTGAACTATATCTCAGGTTACACCGGGAAGTATCATATGTGTTACCGGCCAATTTTTAGAGACTGGATCGGTCGATCGAGGATGTGGATGGTTTACCTTCTATTCAATTGAGTCTAGAGCTTTCCCCGAAAAATGGTTAGTAAGCAGCGTGGAACTGACGAGATCAGAGGGGGCGGAGAGAAACAGAGAGGGAATACCCACTCACCATTCCATACCAGATGATACAACAAGAACAAAGGGAATCTATAAATCCACTCAAATAGAAATTCGGTCCTTTAATAATGCCGATCGCAGGTTAACTGGGGGCGCTGACGGTCCACGCAACACTTAATTTGCACCCAATAATCACAGCTCAGATAACAAGAAAAACCCAGAGCAACACCATCAACAAGACCACTTCGGGATCCAAAACCCGAAATTTCACCAATGCAGCTCTCCCAATTACCCCAACCTGTCCAGATATTCGTCGTCGTGATAGCTCAGCTTACCTAAGCACACCTCCTGCGAGATTATCACTAACATCACTAACATCACAACGCCATACAAAAGGCAATACACTGTAGATCGCGGCCACACCGCCCGATTTCCTCTTCGATCTCCGTTCGCCCATCCGGACTTCCCCAAAAAAGGTCTCGAACGTGATCTTGCCAAGAGTGGAATTTGTAGGCGTGGGGTGCACGGGTGTCCCTGGGATCAAGTAGACGAGAAACCACCTGGCACTATTGCTTAGTATGTCGCAAGAAGACGATTTGGTTCCCGAGGCCATCGAAGGCTACACTGTGGGTGAAAAGAAAACCATTGAGGAGTACAACAAGCTTGATGCCGAGGATGAGAGTTTGGCCAAGTGGAAGGCGTCTTTGGGTTTGGCGGTGGATTCCACTCCTTATCCGGTGAAAGCCGGTGATAAGAGAACCGTGGTGATTGTGGAAATGGCGCTTGTTTTCCCAGAAGATCCGCTGTTGCCGTCTGTGGTGATTCTGATGGAAGATGCTGCCGGAAACACTCTTGACAAGCAGATCAACTTCACCATCAAAGAAAAGGCGGTTTACGAATTGCAAATCAAGTTCCGGGTGCAGCACGAGATCATCACTGGATTGAAGTACTTGCACTCGGTCAAGAAGGCTGGAATCCGCGTGGACAAGGTGGAGGAGCCCTTGGGTTCGTATGCTCCCAACACCAAGGAAAAGCCATTTTACGAGAAATCGTTTGGTGCCGTGGAAGCACCTTCTGGCTTTTTGGCCCGCGGCTCGTATTCTGCAGTTACAAAGTTTGTCGATGACGACAAGACGGTGCATGCGACGTTCCCATGGTCGTTTCTGATTGCCAAGTAGGTGTATATGGATAATACGCTTTAGACATTGAGTGCATCTGGGGCTATTCTTGAGAGAGAGGAGGTATGGTGGTGTTTGATGACGAAGCTACAGATGTATTGTAAATGAACTATTACATATGAAGTGGGTGAAGTATCTTTGTACAAAAATGATCCTGCCGTCAGTTGGTGTCAAGTGGTCCAGTCTTGAATATAGTCTCGATTAGCCCAATCTTGACAGTGTAGTCTTGAATATAGTCTCGATTAGCCCAAGCTTGATATTGTAGACTTGAATATTCCAACCCCGATTATTCCAAATTAGACCAACAACAGTAACTTTGTGACCGCTTGTGGCAATTCCTACGGATTTCCAGTAGCCACTCTGAGCCTGTCGTATATTAGCGAATACTATCTCGTGCCAAGACGGCGCTTCGACGCTGGTCTAACCGGGATATAAGCGGGTGCTCTTTTAGTTGCCGTTGATTTGGCTGTGTCAGAAGGCACAGATGCAATTGATTGGATCGGCTTTCTCTCAAGTGACTTAAAAGGATATGAATTTGCAGACACGTTCAGAGAGGTATTTGGAGCTCTGATTGGTGCAGTAGAGGCTGACGATGTCGAGGAAACCGAAGATGCAGATGAAATCGAAGAAGAAACAGAGGATATCGACGATGCAGATGAAACCGAAGAAACTGAAGAAATTGGAGCCGAAGAAGTTGAACCACCGGAAATACGAGAATGCAATGGTCTAGGAGGAACAAACAGTTTAGTACGCATCGGAATATACACCGGCGCCTTTCCCACTCGTTTCGGCTGACGTGAAAGCTGCGCTTTCCCTGTAGAAAAGCCCAATTCAAACGAAGACGTATCCACGTCCTTTTGGACCTGTGCTCTCAAGCACATTCGGTACTGCTTCTCTAATCCATCAAAGTCCACATCTTCCGGATGTTTCCCAGCGGCCTCATAAACCTGTGACATGTTGCCCCAGATATCTTTCGCTTTGTTTAACGAAAGGTCTTTAAGAAATCGAGAGGCAGCATCAATTGGCTTGCGGCCCCATTTTCCCTCAGTTTCAAGGTAGGAAGACATGAATAAAAGCATTCTCGCCCGAGTAGTGGCCACATAGAAGCAGCGGCGCTCTTCGTTCACAGATTCCGCATCCTCCAGTGCATACATAGCCGGAAGAAGCCCTTCACTGAGACCAGGAACAAAAACCACTGGCCATTCCAACCCTTTGGCACCATGAATGGTAGAAATAGCCACCTTGGGAGTGTTGGAAGAGGTAGTGTCAGGGTCTGTATCAAAAAGACTAAGCAGCGAAAGAAACATGCGGAGAAACGCCATCCCAGGCCGATGCAGACGGTCTTCTACTTCTTCATCGTCTTGAGGTTGGAATTCCACAAGCTGGGATTTGATCTCCGAGACATTCAAGTCGCAATCGGCGTCGTCAAACTCTTTCTGGAGCCCGGAGCGGGTATACAAGAAGGTAAAAAAACGCTCGAGCAGGTCGCTGCTGATACTGGGAATGTTTTCTCCAATGTCTGAAGTGTTTTCAGGTTCTATAGCCACTTCTGGAATCGTGATATGCACCATCTGCTCAATCGAGCGGAAATTGCTAGTCCCATTCTCTTTTTTTGGGTTCTCAGTGCTGTCCAATATGTCACGAGCTTCTCGAAGCACGTCCAAGAAGTCTGCTAATGAAGCTCTCATTTTCTCTCCAAAAGAAGACGGCAATTTCCCCAGAGCCACTCTCTCCAACGTGTGAAATGCCAGCAACCCCAGCAGATCGCACAATTCGCCCAATTCTGCCACCGCTTTGGGCCCAAACCCACGCTTAGGCATGTTGAGCAGCCGAAGCCACGCCAAACGGTCCGAATCACTCGAAGCACACCGCAAGTAGTCCACCATCGCCGAAACTTCTTTGCGGTCCCAGAAGGCGCGGCCCTTGACCATTATATACGGGATTTTCTGGCGGACAAGCTCAGTTTCGATGGCTCGTGTTTGATATGCCGACCGTACAAGTATGGCAATGTCAGACCACGAGAAAAGATCGCGGTACCTATGCAAATGGGCCACATGGTACGCTATCCAGCGCGCCTCTTCCTCAGACGAAGTGAGAACCGCATGTTGAGGCGGAAAAGAGGAAGAATATTGTGACCGGAGAGTTTTCTGCGCCCGGCCCACTTGCTGGCGCATCACTCGCTCGGAAAGAGCTAGAATATCGGTGGTGGAGCGGTAGTTTTCCACAAGATGCACCACGTGGCACTGAAGACCAAGTGACGTGTAGTGGTGACGCATCTTATCGAAGTTTCCGCTTTGTGCGTCACGAAAAGCGTAAATGCTCTGATCGGGATCCCCCACCACCGTGACATTGTTATGTCTTGCAAATGCGTACATGAGCCGAAGCTGCACCTCATTGGTATCTTGGAACTCGTCCACCAACACATGCTCCACCAGAAGTTGCTGGACCGCTAGCAACCGGAGACCTTGGAGAAGACAATCATCGAAATCCACAAGACAGTGGGCCAGAAGCCGCCGCTGATATTGCTGGTAAACCAATCCTACCAAGCGCTGCTCTTCATTTTGGAGCAGAGGGTCATTTGCTTCGATTCCACGAGCTTTTAGGCGAGAAATGGCCCGGCGCAATTTCTTCGGGTCAAGCCCGTCTGTTTTCGACCGATAAGGCAATGTAGATTCGGCCGGAAGGGCATCGACCACCGCCAACTCGTCTGCGGTCATATTTTTCAACACTTCAGCTACGACCTGGTGTGCATCCTTTTCGTCAGCCACATGTAGATCGGAGAGACCAATGCGAGCTCCATACTGCCGGAGAAGGCGAAAGCAGAGACTATGGAAAGTTCCCACACGCAATTTATCCACTGGAGCATCGGAAACGGCGCGAAGCCGTTCCACCAACTCGTTGGCCGCTTTTTTCGTGAAAGTTGTCACCACGATATTCTGCGGAGGCACAGTCCGGAGAAGATGGGCCACCCGTGCAACAAGAACCTTTGTTTTTCCTGTTCCAGGGCCGGCCACGATCTGAAGAACTCCAGGAGGAGCCTCTGCGGCTAGAAGCTGTTGTGAGTTGAGATCCATACTTTGCTGGTTATGCTTGGTAGTGTGAGGAGAGAGAGAGAGAGTATTGTGGCTCGAGTTATTGTGGATCGAGCAGAGCCTGTGGAGTGGAACGGCAGTGAATGTGTTCTCAAGAGAAAGACTCTATGATATGGTAGGGAAGAGACTGGCAGACAAGAGAAGAAGATGCAGAAGACTCAGAAGAAGATGCACGCTCTAATATCTGTGAAGATGTAGATAGATGATGGAAATTCGAACAGAATTAAGATGCAGATCTGAGCAGTAAGTCAAATATAGCTCGAAGACAATTGTAACGATCCGATTAATGGGGTCAAGAGATGATCCAAGACTCAAAATAGTATGTGGTGCAGTGAGTAGTCGTTTTGGTGGAATAGCAGGAATTGACTGGTCGTGATTTCGGCACAGTCAGCGATTCCAGGTTAAGCGGCTTCTCCAGTTCTTTCAGATCTGGATTCAAACTTGCCTACCCGTAGATGTAAATACCGTGTTTGTAGATGGTACGGATGCACTCTGCGATAAGATCATAGTCGCGTTCGCACTGGGTATTTTAGGTAAAGAGCACAGAGCTAGAGAAACTCAAACTCTGAGACTGGAAGAGGCACGTTCGGTCTTCATCACCAGAAGTACTAAGCAAGTACATTATTCTTACTGCCAACGATCGCCATATACTACCGTACCAAGTACTTCCAAGTACATAGTACATGGAAGCACAAGAACAACCACGAACCACGAACCACGAACCACGAACAACCACGAACACGAACAACCCGGAACCTCGAACAACCACGAAACACGAACCACGAACAAACAAGTACTAGCATACGACAAGAGTCGCAAAACAACCAGCTAAAGAAAACGATTTTCCATCACAACAAGTCGTCCTCCTAGCTGCCACTATTATACCATCTCAAAACAGCATACCATCATAATGCGTCTACTACCGTTGACCATTTTTTCCCTCTTAGGACCGACTATTGCTGAATGGAGGCTTTCAGACAGTCAGCAATCTGCATTTCAAATCCAACGTGACATCGCCGGTGCTATTCCCGTGGACCAGATCACCTCATATGGAGTTTCACTCAGTCCTCTCGTATTTTCTGGCGAGGGGTACACCACGTCCGCATTAACACAAGTGTCACGCATTTTAAAGGCCCAAGCAGGCATCTTGTGGGTGGATTTGTACTGGAACGAAGAAGTGCAGACGTGGCAACTTTGCCCGGGACCGTTTACAAGCGAACAAACTAATACTATGACAAAAGCCGTGAAAGTGGACTGGGAAGGAGAAACTTACGTATGTGAGCCGGGATTGACACCGGCACAATTGATGCTGACGTTTGCTCTGTACATTCTGAGTACAAATGTGGCGCAAGATGCCAACATAGTGACAATAGTGTTGAACTTGCGCACCATCGAATGCAGTGGGACTGACGGAGGGAATGACAGCGGGAATGACAGCGGAAGTCTGACAGAAAGTGCAGGTGGGATGAGATCAAGCTTGAGTGAAGATTCCAGCCCTATGAGCACCTTCAATGCGAGCCTCAACTCTACTTCTACTTCCAACCATTCCTTCTCCGCCATTAACATTACTTCCACTGCTGCTACAACCTCCGCAAATTCCTCCGCCACCGCGTCTCCGAACTCAGGGAATTCCACATCCAACTTCTCCTCCGCATATCTTAACCAGAGAAACTCTTCCCTCACGGATATCATTGCTCCCATCAGCAAATACCTCTTCACCCCGCTTGATCTCCCCCCTTATACAGACAATGGGGTTTCTTCCAATTCTTCTGCCTACTCGTCAATATTCCCCACCCAGACCGAGTTTCTCTTTTCACTCTACAAGCGCACCATGGTGGTGGTGGCACTGCAAGATCTCGGTGACTCCGCCAACGCGTACGTCTTGCTGTCTTTCGACACAGATACATTTTTTTTCCACAACTCAACGGTGGAACAATTAACGAGCGACTATCCGTGCAGTCAAAGCTCCTCCAACGTTCTGGAGCTCCACCTGTTTGTCAATTCCACCCGATTTCGGATAGCAGAAGACTACTCAGCGCTGGTTCCGGCCGCGGTGATCCACCAGTGGGCACAGTGTGGGTTTTCGCCCGTTCTCGCGCTGAACGCCATCCTAGATATGGTCTCTAACTCACTGACAAATTCGCTGACGGCTTTGCTGGCCGCGTTGGGCCTGTCCATTCCAAACATGTTCTGGTCGTGGGCTCCAGGCCAGCCAAAGACCAAAACCGACTCCGAAATTGACGACGAAAACTCTGACGACGAAAGCTCGGCGTGGGAAGACACAAACTCTGCCCTGGTGGCACAACAGTGTGTTCTGATTACCTCTGAAGGCTGGATGGTTGATAACTGCTATAACCGTTACCGCTTAGCGTGCCGCAACGACAACGACCCATTCCAATGGAAAATCTCGCACGATCTCCACATTTACGGAAACGCAGCCAGCGATGGTACATGTCCCGATAACTATACGTTTGCTGTGCCGCGCCTGAGCGTGGAACAGAGGGCGTTATTGGCTTACCTTGCATCTCTTAACGACACATACCCCACTTGGATCGATATCAACGATATTATGGTGCCGGGGTGTTTTGTCACGGGCGGAGCATATTCTCAGTGCCCATATAAAGAGGTTCTTTCGCCGCTCAACCTTGCGCGGCGCATTTCTCCCAGTGCGCTGATTGCGTTGGTGATTGTTTTGCTTATCTGGTACGAGAGGTTTATCCGGTTCACTCCCATCTATTCCCACCGGAAGCGCCACTGGAAGAAGGTGGTGGAGCTGTCTCGGGACCAAGACTACGAGGGTGTGCCATCGTAGTGTTCCAAGGCTGAATTGATTGGTTTCTGGCGAGCTATGAGTCTAGTTGTGAGACAGCAGGGAGTTGTGAGACTAGTAAATAGTGAGTGACAAGGGCAATAATGTGACTTACGAGACTAATAGGTAGTGAGTAAGGCTAGTGAGTAGTGACTTACAAGACTGGTGACTAGTAGGTAGTGACTTGGAAGACTAGTGACTAGTCGCTTACAAGACTGGTGACCAGTAGGTAGTGACCTACAAGACTAGTGACTAGTAGTAGTGACCTACAAGACTAGTGACCAGTAGTTTAAAAGACTAGTGACTAGTAGTAGTGACTTAAAAGACTAGTGACTAGTAGTAGTGACTTACAAGACTAGTAACTAGCGAGTTACTAGTACGTAGTGAGACGAGTGAGGTGACTAGTCGACTACTCAGTCTAGTAATCGAGTCAATTTCCATACTCATCTACTCAGCTCCCTCTGGCACCGAAACTGCAATCAACCAGCTCAAAAACCGAGTTGCACATTAAGACAAACAGAAGACGCAGACTTTACACATTTACAAAGCCATCGACCGCCAGCCAACACCCATTCTGAATTTCTGGATTTCGAATTTCATTCCGAATTTCTGATCTCCAAATCCCCAATCTAATCCCCAATCTCTGCAATCTTCTCCCCAGTTGCTGGAGACAATGTCGCACGGCCCCCCCCAGAAATGTCGCGGGCAAACGGTGCGCCCCAAATCCATGTCGCGCCCAAAAATGAGGCAAACTACTCCCTTCTCCAACTATGAGTGACCCAAATTGGCAGAAATTGTCCCAGGAATTGAGACGTAGGGCCGCCAGTGCCCGCGCAGGAAGTTCCGCCCCCAAATCGCCCTTCGGAATGTTCGCTGGTGTCGGCGGGCTTCTTCTCTTGGGCGGAGTGAGTTTTCTCGCCCAAAACGCCCTTTTCAACGTGGACGGTGGCCAGAGAGCCATCATCTACTCGCGGTTGAGCGGAGTGCAGCCCCAGATCTACCCCGAGGGCACCCACTTGATTGTGCCGTGGTTCCAAAGACCCATAGTGTACGACGTGAGAGCCAAGCCTCGTAACGTTTCGTCCTTGACCGGAACCAAGGACTTGCAAATGGTGAACATAACGTGCCGGGTGTTGTTTAAGCCGGACCTCTACCAGTTGCCGGACATCTACCGCACGTTGGGTGCGGACTACGATGAGAAGGTTTTGCCCTCGATTGTCAACGAGGTGTTGAAGTCTGTGATTGCGCAGTTCAATGCGTCGCAGTTGATCACCCAGAGAGAGAAGGTGTCGCGGTTGGTCAAGGAGAACCTCGTGCGCCGTGCGTCCAAGTTCAACATTTTGTTGGATGACGTTTCCTTGACATTCATGACGTTTTCGCCCGAGTTCTCTGCGGCCGTGGAGGCGAAGCAGATTGCGCAGCAGGACGCGCAGAGAGCCGCGTTTGTGGTGGACAAGGCGATCCAGGAGAAGCAGCAGGTGGTTGTCAAGGCTGCCGGTGAGGCCAAGTCTGCCGAATTGATTGGTGAGGCCATCAAAAAGTCCAAGGACTATGTAGAGTTGAAGCGGTTGGACACGGCCAAGGATATTGCGCAGATCTTGGCCAACTCCCCCAACCGGATTTTGTTGGACAACGACACGTTGTTGTTGAACACCGTGGTGGACTCGCGTAAGTGAGATGTACATAGTAACGACGAACGACACCCAATAAATACCTTTGATTAGATGATCCAGTAGGGGACGGAGCTTTGGACGTTTTTAGGTTTGAAGTGACTTGGAGCACGGGTCTGAGTATGGTTCATTGGATGGTTTTTATAATGGTACTCATGTGGTTCTAATATAGATTATGGTGTGGTTTTGTGTGGTTCTTAATGTGGTGCCGATACAGTTTTTATTATGGTTCTCATGTGTCCCTAATGTAGATCTTAGTGTGGTCCTGAAATGGGTCTTAGGTTGGTTCTTCATGTGGTTCTAATATAGTGCCTATATTCTCGATGTGGTCCTAATATAAAAATCAATATGGATTTTCATGTGGATCAATGTGGATCTTATTGTTGATCTTAGCTCTCAATGTGGTTCTAATATGGTTCTAATATGTTCTACCATGGTTTTAACATAGCAATCGAATTAAGAAATGAATGGAAGAGGAATTATCATTAATAATTCAGATAGGAATAAGATAATCTTAAAAAAAGAAATTTTTTTTTTATACAATTCAATAGTTCATTTTTGTTCTAATTGAAAACACATATCTTTCATTTTACAAATTTTTTTATTAATTGTTTGTATAAAAATTTAATTAATTGATATTTAAAGAATATAAATAATAAATATAATAAGAAGAATCATATTTTGTTAGATGAGAGATATTATTTAAATTTTTTTTAAATAAATGCCTCACTAAAAGTAGGTTCTAATATAGTTCTAACATGGTTCTATTATGGCTCTTAATATTTTTTACGGTTCTTTATAGGCTCTCACAATTGCTCTTATCATGGTATTATGGCCTCACCATGGTCCACGGTATCATACCACCTCTTATCACATGGCTCCAACAAAAATTAATACAATCTACCCGCCTGTCTCAATGGACGGCTCTTAATGGTTGCAAGCATATGTTCTCACAATATGCCCCATTACTACATCCCCACATCCAATGCTTACTACATTCCCATATCCAATGCCCCCACAATCCATAACCACGTCTATTATCTAGACAAATTAAACTAGCGTCAGCCAGACCTCAATACGAACGTTTACACATATCCGCCTAAAAAATCAGGTTGACAATGTCACTGCCAATGGTGGCACCCGCACCGAAGATGGCCGCATTTCCCAACTTGCTACCAAACTTCTTGAGATGTTGCGATCCCAGATGCTGTTGCTGCTGCGGTTCTTGTGGAGGAGCAAGCTGTTGCTGTTGCGGTTGTTGTGGCTCTGGCGGATAGTATCCAACCAGAGGCGGAGGAAACTGCGCATATCCGCCGTAAGAGGGCTGGCCCTGCTGTTGATACCCAGCCTGGTATTCAGGTTGGTAACCCTGCTGAAATCCCTGCTGAGGTTGAACCAGATATCCTTGTTGGTGCTGGGGTTGGTACGCCGGAGGTCTGGACTTCTCCTTGTCGCGAGCAAGATACTCCGTTTCGGAAATCACCGTGACGTAGTTGGAAGGAAACACCCCCACAATAGACAGGGTATCCCGTTTGTAACCCTTCCACCAATCGGGCGAAAGATGTTCCACCACAGCAATAAGGTCATCTTTCGCAATAGTCAAGTCGCCTTCCTGTTGCGCCTCGTAAGCATAAGACGCTTTGCAATAACCCACGGGGTTGTCAGATTTAGGCAAAGGTGGTTTTGCGTCGTAAGTGGCCTTCACCGAGGCAGAAGAATTCGAAGGTTCCGGCGGGCCGGGTGGGGGCTTGTACTCCACTTTTTCATCAAGAGAAGTAGAGGCAAGCTTGGTGGCCACCGAATCGGCCGAATCGACTTTTAGCCGATCGATACCCCAAGGAGGTGAGTCCTTGACGTATTTCTGAGGAATTGCGGCAACCAAAGCATCAAAAAGCTCTTTGTCGATGACATTCGAGTCATATAAGAACTCGAGTTCGGTGCGCACCGTAGTGAGCGAGCGATTAACTAAAGCAGACATTAGGGGTACGGAAAGAATTGGTGATTCGGTTCGGGTTATTGTACCCTGCAACCATGGATCACGTGTGCAAATCACGTGCGTGTGGCTCAGCTCACATGTGGTCATGAGGGGGAGGGGTGACACATCCGTACATCCCGAGAGAAGGGATCCCGGGGGTGGGTTAGACACCTCGTAGTTGATGCCTTGAAAAAAAAAATTAAAAAAAAAAAAAAAAAAAAAAAAAAAATTAATAGCTGAAAGACTCAAATTTCCGAGAGTTCGCCCGATGGGGCTCTGCACACCCAGTCTTATCGTAACACGCCGTATATTCCACTTTTCTCCATGAAGCGTAGCTGTTTGATCTTTGATCAACACCAATTCCTCTTTCTTTGCGGTTAGGACCACATTCGCCATGCCAATTGCATCCCCAGCACCACTGTCACCATATTCTTCATTTTTCTGCAATTCAGTTAGGACGGAGAATACTCTCATTTCCGTGTAAAGCCATATACGCATGTGTCGATTTTGCCAATCGTGCGTTTGCCACCTCATGTTGGCGCGTTGGAACAATATTAGTGCAAGATTCTATACTATTGCACACCGCTCGGTGCCAATTGGTAAAGACTACACACTAATAAAATCTATCCCCCCAGCAAATTGAGTTCCAGCAACCCATTGGTGCCATTTTCACCCTCATTGGAGGTACGGCTGAAGGTTATTGTAGAGACATTACGGAATATGCACCGAAATGCACCAGGCTTCATGTGTCATGCACCTCGCCCGCATTTGCAAAATGAGCGGCGCTAGCACAATTCCGTTTTCCGTTTTGGGACATTGCGGAGGAAGTGTCACCATACTGCTGTGCTCATAGTAGCGAGTCAAAAAATTAATGACTAACGTCTGCTCCTATTTTGAGTCTGGCTGCATGTTGCCAGCGAAGTTGCATGAGCCGGTGGCCAAATCCACTGTTTCAAATTAGATGTTCATGCGTAGAGGGAATACCACAATCGCCATCGCAATAGAGATACTGGAGTAGACGAGAATATAAATTGTCCTCAATTCCAGCTGTAGTTTGTCTTTCTCTATCAATTCCCATTAAGACCATGAATTACTCTCTACTTTTCGCAATTGCCTTTGCTACTGTTGGTGTCGCATCAAGCCCACTTCAATTGCCTGGAAATGTGGCCCGAGCACAAATCGTCGAACATCAAGGTGGTCTTGGTAATAACAACCAAAACCCACCTTCTATTTTGCATACGTCGCATAATGCCACGAGAAATGCTGGTCATAAGCTAGAATCCAGCTATTTTGTAGCTGTTGTCGCTGCTGCGGCTGTTTTGATCTAAAAACAGGAACGCTTAATAGATTGACAAACTTTATCTATTCTTTTAATAAATCATCCCAAAATTAAGAAAGCTGTAGAGAAAGAGGACAAGTGATTTGTTACGGATTGAAGCCGCTATCGGCAAAGGAAGGCCCTTAAATAAGTGAAATGAACACGACAAAGTGTGGGAGCGACCACAGAGAGCATAAAAAACCGCATGTTGAGTATTTCTTTTTTTTTTTGTTATTTGAAATAGACACAAGAAGGGTAGTCGGCATTGAGGAAAGTGGGGAAGATGGTATTCAGCGCAGTTCCACCGAGTACTGGACAGAATAAGATATCTTTCGAATGCGCCACAAGTCTTTGCTAAATGGGTCGCTGCAATTTACCAATGGACACCGAAGGAAAAACCAGAGGACCAAGTTTGCCCTTGAACGTGGTCAAATGCTCCTTATGAGGTGCAACCATTGTCGTCGTCCAGAATAAGAGAATGGGATGTTTCCTTCAATGAAAATGACAAAAACCCTTCCCACCAAACACCATTGAATAGGTGTCAACATTACCAATAGCACCTTGCAAAGGGAAAAACTCTTTTAACTAGCGAGAATGGCTTACTGGGGCCGGAGAAACAAACCCATAACGCTAATACTTACGCCCTCTCTAAACGAGAAATCTTCCAATACTTAGTGCATTCCTAGAAATAGGCCCGACAAGAATCCCACAGAGTAAGATCTCATCGTGTCACTAGCTCTACAGAATAAAATATCAATTTCTACGCCGAAACAATCGTATTTCCGTTTGTATTTCAATGGGTTCATTCCTGAAAACGATCTCGCCCTCCCTTAAATAGAATGTGAACTCACCTGTTATTGAAGAGCACATCCTAACAGAATGAAGGTCAAAGAGACGCCAAAATCCGAAACAACCATCTCACTAGATCACATCTCTTGATTCCACAGCCCTTACAGTCATGTCTAGTCCTCATACTTAAAACTGCGCATCTACCACCACTGACCCCACAGTCACCCTACAGTCACGCCACGCCCACCACCACAAAAACCCAATTCACGAAACTACCCTGTCCCAAAACAGACAGATCCCAAACCCTAAACCCCCTCATAAACCCTCCGGCACCCATACCAAGATTGCCCGGTAACTGGTGGTCACACCCGTACACCCCTATTCCGGGCGAGCGGTCGCGCCCTCCGGATGATTCATACTTTCTCCATTCTTCGCTTCGGATTCTCCTCTTCTCCATTCTCAATTCAACTACAATGAGATCAGCCGTTTCTGCTAGTGGAAGGCTTATGGCGGTGAGAAACAAAGTTTCCACCAGCTCCACGTCCGCCTTGGCGTACAAGACTTTGCACAGAAACCAAAAGAGACCTCCTTTGCCTACTTTTGACACTCCCAACTGGTCCGCCAACGCTGCGGTTTCGTCGATTTTGTACGAAACCCCCATGCCTTCCAAGGCCCCCAGAAAGCAGCATGTGTTGAACTGCTTGGTGCAAAACGAGCCTGGTGTGTTGTCGTCCATCTCCGGCCACTTGGCCGCCAGAGGCTTTAACATTGACTCTCTTGTGGTGTGCAACACCGAGGTCAAAGATTTGTCGAGAATGACGATTGTTTTGGGCGGCCACGATGCTGTGGTGGAGCAGGCCAGAAGACAAATCGAGGACTTGGTTCCGGTGTACGCGGTGTTGGACTACACCAACGCGGAGATTGTCAAGAGAGAGTTGTTGTTGGCGAGAATCTCTTTGTTGGGCCCCGAGTACTTCCAGGAGTTGATTGCCGCGCACAACTTGCAGAGCGGCGAGACTCCTGTGCCTGACTTGAGTGCGTCGGAATCTGCGTTCCACCCTAGCAACTTGGCCCACTCCGAAGCTTTGAGACAGAAGCACGCGCACTTGCAGCACATTTCGTCCATGACTGAGAGATTTGGCGGTAAGGTGGTTGATATTTCTGACCGCAATGTGATTGTGGAGTTGTCGGCCAAGCCTTCGAGAATCTCCTCGTTCATTCTGTTGTTGCAGCCTTTCGGTATCTTGGAGATTGCCAGGTCCGGTATGATGGCTTTGCCTAGAACCCCGTTAGATCAGGGCATTGAGGAGGAGATTGCCGAGGTGGAGGACTTTGTTGATGTGTCTCAATTGCCTCCTGGTTAGTCCGAATGCTTGCCTGTCGCTACTAACGTTCATAGCCAAGGGTACCAGTTATCTGGAAGGACCAGTAGTGGTAATATAATCTTTGTGGTAATCTTTTGTAACACCCGAGGCGGTGATGTAATTTTTGCGGTATACCAGTTATCTGGAAGGGCCAGAGTGAAAATATAATCTTTGCGGTATACCAGTCATTTGTATGGCCAGAGTGGTAATATAATCTTTATCGTAATCCTTGCTATTTGGGAGGCATTGGTGGTAAGGTACTCTTTGTGGTAATACGTCGGTTGTCTTTGTATTCTACAGTGGCATTTGGAATTAAAGTGCGAATCAGTTTAGATAGAGCTGGTTCCGAGTGCCGCTACTGCTCATTAGTGGATCGTCAATATTGGTGCTGTGGCCGAAACTGATTAAATGAGGAACGCACCTCAAATCGACCCGTTGACCCCATTCTTGAGCCGTTCCATCCACTTTGGCTCGATATCCATCCATGTAACCACACATGTGCACGCACTTCCGTGCTCTTATGCGTTGGTACAGTAGTTCCATTCACGATTTGTTGGGAAATGCGTGGAAGCATGTGGCGAACATTTGCGAGAACTGCGCATAGACTACATTGAACCGTAAATAAACACTGCAGATCCCCTTTGCGACCGATCGGCATCTGCTTGTTCTCCACATGATTCTGGATTGATGCACCTGTACCAAATATGGGACGTGTGGGAATAAACCATTTCGTAATCTGCGCGCGAATGATTGTGCAAGTTGCGTGGAAAAAATTCTGCATGCCGCATACTGTATCCGAAGAAAACAGTTGGGTTCTACATAGTCAGAGATTTGGAACACTAGGGAACCGGCAGTGATTTGAGGGAACGAGCGGCATGCCAGGAGAAATGCCTAGACCGTAAGTCCCGAATTGGAAAAAAAATGGGTTTGAACAGAATTCGCCTCTGTGATTGACGGATGCGGAGATAGGTGCAGAAGAATAATAGGAGGAAGCCCAAATTAAGCCCAAAGAAAAATGGATTGGGGATCGTAACAAAAAAAAGTGCCACGTTTACGGAGAAGTTGCAGAACCGAATGTCGCTCTGTGGCCCGCCCAGAAGAGACAAATTCAAACATTGTAGGTTATCGCTCTGTCGCAACGTCTATTCCAGCAATTTGTCCTACGTCGTGGTACCCCAGTGGTTGCAGTGAACTTCACCAGCCCATTGGTAGTTGCCGCGCACGAGGGGAGCCTGCGGGTGTGACACATGCATGGTGTGCGCGGCTATGAGAACCCTACAAAAATAGTTGCACCACAAACACCAGCGTCAAGGCGGCAAAAAAAATAGTGGTGTAACGTGGACGAGAAAAACTGTCAGGAGATTCGATATGAAACATCGCAAAAAAAAAAAAGAAAATATCCTATGAGCAAATAGCCTCGTACTCCACCCAGCCTCTCTAACCTTCAAGCCTGCATCCCTCGCCCCAACTTCTTGCCTCAACTCGCCGCTTGCCTCTGCGAAACCGAGAATTGCGGCTTGGAAGGGTTTGTCCCCTGCACCCAGCGCGACGCGCCTGCACCGAGGAGATACGTTCAAATTGGCGCGCCCAAACCGGCCCGCCTGCACCAAACCGGTCCAACCGACTGCACTAAATGACCGCCTGCACCAAACCCCACGGCTTAGTTCTCATCTTTCTTTATCCCAAACGATGCCCAACCCCCCACCGCCGCCGCCGCCGCCGGAGCGCACCGAATGGGCCGCCAACCAGGTGCCGTCGCCGTTCCCTCCGACCCCTTACTACCCCGGAATACCCATGCCGTACTATGTGCGACCTCCCGTGCTCGCTCCTGTGGACGATGAGTGGGCGCCCCTCCTGGGGTTTGCGCGCCGCCCCGACATGCGCGACGTGCGCCCCGAGTTTGCGCGGGCCGGCACTGCGCGCCCCGAGTTTGCGCGCCCCGAGTTTGCGCGCTCCGACATGACGCGCCCCGACATGACGCGCCCCGAGTTTGCGCGCCCCGACATGACGCGGCCCGAGATTGTCGCATACGCTCCCGAGGGTCCTGCCGCTGAGCACGAGTCGCCGCCGAAGCGAGGACGCCCGGTGCCGACGCAGCGCAAGCGCTCCGCCACCGCGTGCGACCACTGCCGCCACAAGAAAATCAAGTGCGATAACGTGCGCCCCAAGTGCGGTGCATGCAGCCGCAACGGCCACGAGTGCGTCTATCGCACCGACGCATACGCTGTGCCCATGGCGCACGATGCGCACGCAGCGGTCATGGCGCGCCTCGACTCCATTGCTGCGCTGCTTCGCCCGCGCCGCCGCGCGCGCCGCGCCGCCGTGCCGCTCCAGTGGGACATGTCGCTCACCCACATGTTGCGATGGCGGTTTCTCCGCTCCACCCTCGAGTTGTCGGCCGATGACGTGGCCCACGACACACGGCGGCTCCTCACCGCGTACGAACGCAACAACACTCGCTTTGCGCTTCCGCAACTGAGCTCCACGCGCATCCTAGTCGCGGCCGAGATCGAGACGTTTGTTGCTGCAGCTCTTCCGCAGCTCGTCAACTCGTTTCTTCTCAACTGCCACACCAAGGTTCCGTGCGTGGACACGGTGCACTTGTTCGAGACGCTTTCGGTGTACACGGTGATGCTGAAGGCCGACCCGGAAACCCGCATCTCCACTATTCTTGCCCAGGCGGCCGATCTTGCACCGGGCGAAGTGCTGGAGGAGTACTTGGTGGCCCTCACGCACCTGGACCTTTCTGACAACCGGTTGCGTCGGCGTGCGTTCGGCCGCTTCTGCGCGTCGGTACCACTTATCCTTGTGATTTGCGCATTGGGGGTACTCCTGACCGAAGTGCGGTTCGATAACTTCTGCGAGTTTGCGCTGTCGGTGGAGGAGCGCCGCAGCATGCAGCAGGTGCCGCTGTCCCCTGCGTCGCTTCCGGCCGACCGCATGCAGCTTGCGCTGGTGATCGTGCACTATGCCTCCGTCATCCAGTACGTGTTCCCCGGATGCATGGTGCACGGCTCGCTCATTACCGTCCAGTACCACATTCTCCTCTCCCAGTTCTACATCACCACCATGAACCCGTTGGCGGCCCACCGCGAAATCGTCACCGCCAGCACCCTCATGATGTACTACCTCCAAAAAGACCGCGTGGAGCCGCGCCTGCGCGCCCATCCACTGGCAGACACGCCGCTGACGGTGGAAAGGTTGTTCTGGACGTGCTTGAAGCTCGAGTGCGAGCTCCAGTCCGAACTCAGTCCGTACGTGGCCGGATCTGGCATCACGAAAATCACCGCGCCGCTGCTGTTCCTCAAATTGCCGTCTCCGCCGGCTCAGGGTGATAATCTTGCGGATTGTGTGCAGATGGCCAGCAAGTACGACGATAAACACCTGTGGCTCTTTTTCTTGACCGAGATTGCGGTGCGCAAGCTGGACAACCTGCTTTTCGACCAGTTGTACCCCCACGAGCCCGATCCCGACGCCCATCCCTGGGATGACCCGCAGTTTGCCCATTCCCGTGTGTGGCAGTTGGTGATCAAGTATTTGGACCAGTACAACGGCATCATCGGGTCGCTTCCGCCGGATATCCGCAACTTCGTGATGCTGGAGGAGGACCCGGACCGCATGCTTGCACGGATCAAGCGGGCAGAGAAGAAGTGGAAGGGCAAAACTGAAGGTTTGGAGGCGGATCCGGAATCGGAGCATTTTGGCTTGGATGAGTTTGCGGTCGACAGCAACACGTTGCTTCAGTTGCACTCGGAGTCGGTGATGTTCATCAAGACCCGGATTCTCACGTCCAAGTTGGCGTTGTTCCGCCCGTTGCTGTACCTTATTTTGGAGGACAAGATTCTGTTACCGGAAGTGGTGGAAGCCGCTACTGCGGTTTTGGGCCGCGCTACAGAAGAGAGTCGTGAACTGTTGCAAACCCCAGAGGACTCTTCATCGTCAGATCACAACACCACCAACTCGGCACCCAGTGTCGCGTCCAACTTCTTTGGCGACGAAATTCCGGGCTACACTAACAATAACATTTATCAACAGCGGTTTCCCGACGAGGATTTTTCCCGACTCATCGAGTACCCGGACTACGACGACAGCGACGACGACGAGTGTCTCCCAGTAATCTCAGATGTGGTTTTGGCACGCAAGCAGTTGCTCCGAGTGCTTGTGCGCAATCTTGTGATATTGCCTAAGCTCAATGTTCAGGCCATCTGGCTGCATCGTCACGCGGGTTCGTGGTACTACATTCGCAACTTTTTCTTTGGCGTGACGATCCAGTTTTTGCTTTACAAGAAGGTCCAGGCTGTCCTTGCGGCGTCTGCTGCGGGGGGAATGAGACCAATGCTGCAGGAGATGGTGACTGTGCTCGTGTCGATTTTCAGCCGCGAATCAACACAAAAGGCGTTGGCGCTTGCGCTTCTGATGATGAACTACTGGAAGGAAGAGCTGCGTGACTGTGAAGTACTCGCGGAGTATCTCCAATTGTGTCTTGACAAGCTTTAGGATGTGGCAACCGTTAAAGTTGACGAGGTCTCGAAATACGTTTACGATGGGAAACGAAATCAAAAAGCTGAAGATCTGCAACCTTTCTGAAGAGAAACGGCCTGATCAAACCTACTGTCATACAGCTTTATTGGTCGCTATGCACCTCTTCTCCGGTATGGAAGAGAGAGAGCTCGCTCACTTGCGCTCAATTTTTCTTAAGTCCATGCTCATCCTGCAATCCGTCAAAGGCCATTGCTGCACATGCACCCCGGAATGGCAAACGCAATGTTTGGTGACTGAGGTGAGGCACGGCTAACGGGTGCATGGCGTGCATAGGAGATATCCGAGCTCGCATATCTGTTGAGTACATAAGGTGGGCGCGCGCCAAGTTGCAGACCATGAAGCCTCAGGACGCCAATTTGCGCAATTGCGACTACGAGATCAAGGAGCAAGACCGGTTTTTGCCCATTGCCAATGTTGCGCGTGTGATGAAGCAGGCGCTTCCACCGCATGCCAAGCTCTCCAAGGAAGCCAAGGTGTGCACACAAGAATGTGTCTCTGAGTTCATCTCTTTCATCTCGTCCCAGGCAATGGATCGGTGCACTCTTGAGAAACGAAAAACACTAAATGGAGAGGATATTCTCTGGGCGATGTTTACTCTCGGTTTCGAGCACTATGCTGAGACATTGAAGATATACTTGGCCAAGTACAGACAATACGAGCAGGAAGAAGCTGCGCGGCGGACTTCGTCACGAAGAAGACGCCGCCAAGGCGATCTGGAGTTGAGCATGAGCTATGACCTCAGTCCGGGTGACGGATACACAGACTTTGACCTTGACTTTGAATCGGAGTTGACGGAGCAGGAGTTGTAGGGATGTACGGGTGGATAGTGGGAAACTAGGTGTGGTACGGTACAGAGTGTGTACAAACAGAGTACAGATAGAGTACAGATAGAGTACAGATAGAGCACATCGAGAGTACATCGAGAGTACATCGAGAGTACACCGAGAGTGCAGAGAGTACGCCGAGAGTACGCCGAGAGTACAGAGAGTACAGTCAAGGGCAACGAAGAAGAGAAAAATGAAAAGAAAAGGCCGAGTACAGACCGCGTGACGACCGCGTGCCGACCGAATACAGTACAGATGGTAAACAGTACAGACTAGTGGAGGAACATGGTGCAAGCAGGATTGAGCGGCGATAGTAGCGGTAGCGAGCGCAGGGCGCTTCTGAGATTTAGAAATACAAGAACGTTTGATGGGAGAATGAGCCTGCACTATAAGCCCGCGATATCAAGGTTGTGTAAGACGGGAATGGAAGATGGCGGATCACGTGCCACGCGGCACCGGCACCAGGTGTCAGACACTGCAGCCACCGCAGCCACCCAGAACAATGCACGCAATGCCGACGATGCTGGCGCCGCAAACCTTAAACCAGCAGCTTGCACCCTGCAGCACCGCTGCCGCCGCTGCAGCATCTGCAACATCAACGCACAGCCGTAAGGCGCGAGCGATGGAAGGCGCTTTGCCTGCACACAACCCCGAGGACCTTGATTCCCCTTTGTCGTGGTGCACAGGTGTATAACCCGCCAGCTACTCTAGCGTTTTCACCACCGGTTTTTCCTCTGCCCGCTGCACCCAGCACCCTGTCTCGCATCTCCCAGGGCAAAATGATGAAACCGTTTCGCAAGTCCAAGCGTCTGTCTAATTCGCTGTCGTCCTCCAAACATTCCATCTCCCGGGTCACCTCGGGCCACGCAGACGTCCCGCCGACATTAATGTCGCCCAAAAAAGTCATTAAGGCGCTCTACAGCTACCGGCCGCAAGGCCCCGGCGAGCTCAAGTTCGCCAAAGGCGATTTCTTCCACGTGATGGACGACCCCGGCGCCGAGGCCAACGGCTGGTATGAGGCCACCAACCCCGCCACCAACGTGCGCGGCATGGTCCCGCAGTCGTACTTTGAGGTGTTCACGCGGCCGACGCACGAAGATGCACCTGCGGCCGATGCAGCCAAGTTGGCGCAGACGCTTTATGCCGTTACCCTCTACGAGTTCAAGGCCGAGCGCCCCGACGAGCTCGACATTGTCGCGGGCGAGAACTTGGTCATTTGCGCCCACCACGAGTACGAGTGGTTTATCGCCAAGCCCATCACCCGCTTGGGCGGGCCGGGGCTCGTTCCCGCGCTGTACGTGCGCATCATCGACATATCCAACCCATCCAAACCGGCGCCGGCCGAGGCCGACCTCGTGGCCACCATCGACCTGCTCCAGATCCCCACGGTGGAGCAGTGGAAGGACCAGACGGCACGGTACCAGGCGCTGACCATTCCGTTGGGCTACGTGTCGCAGGCGGGGGCGCCGGCGTCGTCGTCCAACACCCAGTACTTTTCCGAGTCGCCCGGGCTGAACCGGCTGCTGGGAGGCTCGGTGTACGTGGTGGAGGCGGCGGTGGAGCTGTACGTGTTGGAGCAGGGCCGGTACCAGTACTTGGTGGTGGCGCGGCTTCTGAACGGGCGCACGCGCCAGTTGTACCGCTTCTACCAGGACTTCTACGACTTGCAGGTGAAGTTGCTTGAGTTGTTCCCGTACGAGGCGGGCAAGATCGAGAACCTGCGCCGCATCATCCCGTCGATCCCCGGCCCGTTGATCCACGTCAACGACTCCATCTCCAAGTTGCGCCGCGAGAAGTTGGACTACTACTTGCGCAACTTGGTGGCATTGCCGCAGCACATTCTGCGGTCGGACGAGGTGCAGATGTTGTTTGACGTGGTGGACAATGGCTACGACAAGGAAATGTCCGAGCGCGACTCGGGGCGTGCGCGCCCGGTGCACCAGCAGTCCACCCTGCGTCAGGACCGCCTCTCGCAGTACCTGAACCACCAGAGCCACTTGCAGCAACGCACCTCCACCACGCCGTCGTTTGACTCGCCGTTGCAGCGCACGACGCTGGCGTCGCTGGCCAACGTCCTAGGGCAACCGGCGCCGACCCACAAGGTCAAGGTCAAATTCTACTACGAGGACGACATATTTGTGTTGTTGTTGCCCACGACGTTGCGCTTGGCCGACTTGAAAACAAAGTTGTTGCGCCGCTTGGCCCTCGACCAAAACGACGATGCGGCAGTGTACTTGTTCATGAAGGACGACTACGATGAGTTTATGGACAACAACAACATCGCGCTGGAGCTGCTCACGCTGGACGAGCGCGAGCGCCTCTTTGCGTTGGAGATTGCCGATGACGACCGCTTCCACAGTCTGTTGTACGACAAATGCAAGGTGGTGGTGTTGTCGGGGTAAGCGCTGCGGTGGTGCGCACTGTACTATAGTGGGACGCGCGTCCCCACACAGGAAAATAAATACACATTCGTTCGAGGCTCTTTGTAATGACACAGGGATTGATGGGATATCTCCGGTGGCCGTGGGGGAAAACCACCAATCACGGCGGAGGCGATGACTCGCAACTGAGCGACAAATCCAGCCCGCGGGTGCACCCGCCGAGCGGGCAACGCCATGCGCTGCAAACGCAAATGCACCCGCAAACGCAAACACAAACAACGCAGTTACAACCAAAAGCAGACACTGCACCGCGTGCGTCTGCGTCACATGGAGCTGCGTCCCATGCGTCCAACGACTCGTCCAACATCACCGTCCGAGACTTTGTCCGTGCTTTGGCCCGCGCGCCTGTCATTGTCGATCTGGACTCCGAAACAAGCCCCAAACCAGCCGCACTGCAGAGCAGCCCGTTGAAAGCAAAGCACAAGCGCAGGTACAAAAAGTACCAGCGGTCCAAATCTCTTCTAGTGATCAACCCGTCGTCTGCGTCCGAAGACTCGGACGATTCAGCTGCTGATGTTCCAATAGTTGAGACGTTTGCGCGCAGAAGCTCAGGCTACATGGAAGTCGAGAAGCTGATCTTGTCTGATTTGCACCACGAAAGCCTAATGCAAGGTTCGCTTGCACCGCAGCATGTGTCCAATTCCGAGGGTGCCAATGCACCTGTAAAGGCAACCCCAATGAGGTCGCTTCCGTCGGAAGAACTCTTTGTGCCCGAATATTCCGATGACCGTGAAGTCATTGCTCCTCCACCTGTCGCTGCGCTATCAAAGCAGGCTCGTCTCAATAAAAAGCGCAAAAGTGCTGACCGGAAAAAGTACCGTGAACTGCTTCGCGCTAAAGCAAACGGCCAGTCCATCATTGGCTCTTCTCCTTATAAGCCATTCCCAGTTGCAGTTCATTCAACTCCCAGAGCACCAAAAGCCCCGCAACCAAGTTCTCCCCCTAGACAGGAGGTCATTTCTCCCGTTGTCAGAGCGTTTCAAATGTCGCTCCAAGACCAGAAGTTGGAAATGTCGCTGCCCTCATACCCAAACTTGTACGACGCTCCTATCAGAGAGACGAGTTCTCTTTCACACAGTCAGGGTCCCTCTGCTTCGTCGTCGCAGAAATTCTCTGTTCCCGCGTATCAGCAGCCGGTTGATTCTGCGTCTCAGAAGTCGGCCTCGCAGAAATCAGTTTCTACGTCTCAGTCGGCCAACATTTCCGACATTGTCATTCCTGCGTCATCAGAAGGAAAGCACAGTCAGCTGTTCGCAGACCAAAATGGCTATTCAGGACCCCAAATGGCGGTCGACAGCTCACAAGATAATAGTCGGTACCAAATTCACTCCGCGCAGCATCCAACCCAAAGCAAGCGATCGAGTCAAGAATCCAACGGCACCACGGCAAAAATACAGACTCATCCATACCCGCAAAAAATTCCACAAGTGTCCGAGCCACCTGCTCAATGGAAACCCAAAAAGAGGCGAATTCTAATTATTCCGTACGAAACGAAAAAAGACCCTGGAGACGAACTTCGAGAGCGGTTTCAGCTGGCAGGACAAGATTTCGAGGGATTCGGTGTAGACCTGGATTTGGACTTGGATTTATCTGATTGAACGGTGCTTTCCACGGTGGAACAGTAGGACCAGGGAGTGCTTCTTCATTACAAATACTTCCCGGTGGGGCTAACTGTTTCGTCTTCTCTTACTAATAATTTGTAGAACGATAGGTTTCACGGCGTTGGAACCATTTTACTGAGGTATGCAATTTACTGGCAACAAATTTACTCTGTAGCACCGCAAGCAAACCGTACGCTTGATGTGAGTTATGTGAAAACTCATGAAATCCATTCAATTGCTATATTTCCCCCACAAACCGCCACTGATAAACGGTCGGATCGGATCGAGTCGGTGCGACGAATGGTAATATACCGATTTATCCGACGTGCATGTCGATTGCGATATGGTATAGTATAAGAACCTCGCGTTTGCTCTAGAATTCTCTACTCCTAACATCATACGTCCAACTTGTCCCCCCAATGATTTCTCCAAAGTACGCTGCCACCCACTACTTCCACAAGTCTTCGGTGTTCAAGAACACCTTCCCTCACGTGGTCAATCTCTACTTGGACTACAACTGTCCTTTCTCTGCCAAAATCTATGCCAAGCTCCTCAAGGTTGTTCCGGAACTTGAAAAAGCCCACCCAGGACAATTCCAGTTTGTTTTCGTCAATGTTATTCAGCCTTGGCACGTGAACTCCGTCTACCTCCATGAATATTCGTTGGTCATGGCACAAAAGCTCCGCAGCACAGAAAACGCCAATACTACGTTCTGGAATGTCTCCAAGACCATTTTCGAGAACGGTCCTAAGTTCTACGATGCTGCTACCGTGGGCTTGAGCAGAGGCGAAACCTACAAGCTCATTAACGACATTGTCTACGCCGATAACGATCTTCCTTTCCCAAAGGAGGAATTGTTGAACGGTTTGGAGCTTAAGGTCACCCCAGAAGCATTGGCTAAGAATGGAGTCAATGCTGCTGGCAACGACATTAAGTACTTCACCAAGTACTTGAGAGGGGTTGGAGTGCATGTTACTCCAACTATCAGCGTTGACGGGGTGGTTGATAACAGTATTTCCAGTGGTTCTGAAATTAGTGAGTTGATCTCCAAGTTCGAGTCTCATTTGTAGATGAATGAACGACTGTTTGCTTTTGGCTCGGAATGTACTGTAAGATGATTACTTCTGCCGGAAAGGCCAGCACCACGTGTACACTATCGATGCAAAATTTACTTACTAATTTCTTCTCCTACGTGATATGTTCTGTTCCCTCACTTATCCAACACTCGAAACAGCCGGCCTAGTATAGTGGTTAGTACAGTTCGTTGTGGCCGAACAAACCCAGGTTCGATTCCTGGGACCGGCATATTTTTTTTGACTGCCCAATCTACTTCTTTTCCCTGGAGCCCCAAGCGCGACATCAGTCCGTTACCCGCCCCGCGCGCCCTATATAGCACACATCAAAATGTCCGGCAAATTGTATAACCTGTTACTTCTTTACAGAACTAGTATGTGAACACAGTTTCTCAGTTTAAGGATGACATCTATATTCGAGTTGCTTGAAGATTATTCGCTGTAAGCACCAAATAGACTACAACGGTATCTGACTAAACAAATGAGAACCTCTTTTATTATCCTGTTCCCGAAACTAACCGCCAGCAATGGAAAAACGCAAAGGGAAATCCTTAAATGCCATATACCGTAACCCCCTACCGATCATTCTCTCGCTGGACAAGTATGGCCCGTTGCCCGTGCTAATTCCCCACAACCCGGTATCTTGTGTGTACTTTTTGTATCGCATGATCAGGGTGTACCTTAGTGCGCCGCCCATGGCGTCTGAGCCGCGTGTGGCTGTGGAAATGGTTGGTTCTGGTGCCAGCACTGTGTTTCAAGTAAGCAGCGACGAGGACATGGCGAAGTTGTGGAGCCACGGTTTTTTTGGCAAAGGCACACTTTCCAGATCGGATCCGTTGTGGAAGCAACGGGTACAGCGTAGACTCAACCTCACGGGCCGCCAGGCGGAAGCTACGATGGAGGAGGTGACGAATGTAAGGCGCGAGGAGCGGAAAAAGTTCAAGGAGCTTCGGAGCAAGCACCAGAAGTTCGAGACAATGCTGCGTCAGCAAAAGTTGTCGGCCGCAGATGTAGAGGAGTGGGAGAAAATCACATTGCAGATGCTGCAGGCGAAAGAGAGCAAGAACAATTTCCGGGTCGACGATGCGGGGGAGGTGGACTTGCGGGAGGAAGACATGGCTATTATTGATCCGGAGACAAGGGAACTTCGGCAAAACCTCGAGGTGTTGATGCTTCAGGAAGCCGAGGTATTCTTTCTTCGTTTTGCGCTCGACGTGGTATCGGTGACACGGGAAAAGGAAGTGCTAACGCTAGGACAGCTTTTGTGCGCGTGCAATGGCACTGCTCCTAGACCAAGCACCAAATTCATGTTGGACTATGCTGTGTATCACCATTTCCGGAGTTTAGGGTGGTGTGTGCGCAGCGGAATCAAGTTTGGGTGTGACTATCTTCTATATAAGAGAGGTCCACCATTTATGCATGCGGAGTACACTGTTCTTGTGGTTCCGTCCAATGAAAAGAGCTGGAAGGCGTGGGAAGATGTGATGTCAGTAAGTAGAGTGGTGAGCGGAGTTAAGAAGACGCTCGTTCTCGCGTACGTGGACGTTCCAAGTGAAGAAGCGTTTGATGCGGTTTACAATGGGGATATGGACAAAGCAAAACTCCGAGAATTGTTTTCGCTTTACCGGGTGACGGAGATTGTGTGGCGGCGGTGGAATCCTAGCCGGACTAGAGACTGATAATTCGGGGAATAGAGAAAAGGTTACATAGGGAAGATACCGGTGGTACAGT
Source organism: Clavispora phyllophila (assembly GCA_030674715.1). NCBI lineage: Eukaryota > Fungi > Ascomycota > Pichiomycetes > Serinales > Metschnikowiaceae > Clavispora > Clavispora phyllophila. Next base: position 27,159 of record JAKUAN010000046.1, on the reverse strand, counting down.
ACTTTGTAGGAATGCAGTGCAGATGCACGCAGATGTCGATCAAATGGTGAGGATAAGGTCAAGAGATACTTGATTTCAGTCACAAGCTGTATCCGGTAGATTTGGAATGGCGCCTGGCTAATTTTTCTAATTTTTTTTTATTATTGGTCGGTCGTATGTTCAGCTCGCCCTGTCTTCCACTATATTCTCTTGACTCCTGTCTAATTTCTTTTCCTCATCTCCTCCATCCTGCAAATCGGCTCTGGATTCTTCAATGTGCATATTCCTAGCTCCAGCCACCGCCTGTCTTGCGCCAGAACCGCCAACATTTCGTTTTTAATTTTTTTTTTCTGAAAGAGAAACTCTCCCACCTCTTGCAAGTCAATGTAGGTAGATCTACTCCAAACGCTATGCCGTCGCTCAAACACAGTGGCCCGCTGCATTATCCTTGTGTCTAGCGTGCGCGTACCAATGTTATGTGCACGCGAGATGTTTCCCTAAGGCTACGTTTCAGTTTTCACAGAAGCAAAGTTCCGGAGTGCCGGTTCTGTAAGAGAACAGAAGAGGGAACAGACCCGGCCGCTCCCACTAAGAAGCGACATTTCCCACGCGCTACATTCTAGGAGGGCGCGACATTATGGCGCTGCGCGCTTCGACGCGCAGACAACAGAAAAAACACTAGAGGCGCACTATATAAGTAGCAGGCACCACCCGCGAGAATTTTTGTTCTATGCAGAGCGTTTGTCACCAGCATTACTATGGCGGATATCAGCACGCTTATTAACCCGGTGGAAGAACCAGACTCGGCGCCGCTAGTTGTGGTGGCGCCCAAAGAAGAACCGAAAGAAGAGTCCGACAAAGTGTCGCAGCAGACCATTCTCGCGTCGTTTTCCAAGATCAAAACCCATTTCCCCGCGGCAAGAATCAAGAAAATCATGCAGTCGGACGAAGATATAGGCAAAGTGGCCCAGGCCACGCCGGTGGTGGTGGGACGTGCGCTCGAGATATTCATGGCCAATTTGGTGGAGGCGGCGATAGTGGAGGTGAAAAAGGCCGGAGTACGGCGCATTGCGGCGTCGCATATTCGCCAGGCGGTGGAGAACAACGAGCAGTTTGATTTTGTGGAGGACGTGGTGCTGAAGTACCTGCCCAAGAACTAAGGTAGGGGCTGGCGTTGGCCGTGCAAAGTGTGAGCACTCGGCAGACTTGATGGAACGGGAAGGAACGGTGATGAATTAGGGTGAATTGAGTTGAACCAGTGATGGGACTGGAATTGGTGAAGGTACTAGTGACGGAGTTAGTGAAGGGGCTAGTGACTGGAATTAGAAACTGGAACCAGTGATGGGAGTAGTAACTAAAACTAGTGATGAACCAGTGATGAATAACTGGAACCAGTGACTGGAACCAGTGACGAAACCAGTGACGAAACCAGTGACGAAACCAGTGACGAAACCGGCGACAAAACCAGTGACGAAACCAGTGACAAAACCAGTGACAAAACCAGTGACGAAACCAGTGACGAAACCAGTGACAAAACCAGTGACGAAACCAGTGACGAAACCAGTGACGAAACCGGCGACAAAACCAGTGACGAAACCGGCGACAAAATTAGTGACGAAACCGTTGACAACCGGTGATGACCGGTGATGAACCAGTAGACTACTGGGTGCACCGGTGGCCTACTTGTGGACACCACTCAACGCCGAATTAACTGCAGTCGCGTGTGCTGCGCTCACAGCAACTCCATCGTGCTGGAGCTGCGGCTTCCGCTTGTATAGTAGATGTATAGTAAGGTCATGAAAATGGATAGGTGCAGGAGATCTTGTTAGGCGTAGTGCAGTGACATGCCATGTCAAAACACAAGCAGCAAGCACTAAGGTACAAACAAGACAACGAACAAACGCAGAGAAACACAAACACACACGAGCAACACAAACAATCTCAACCCTCCTCCATCTCTACTCTCACCCTCCATCTCAACTCTCTCGCAACCCTCCTGTCTCCCCCACCCATCCAACGATCTCGGCCTATCTGCAGTGCCATGTGAGATGACGTCGTTGTCACGGAGAAGGCCACGACCGCCCACAGCAACAGCAGCGCCAGAGCGCAGCAACGTTCGGTGCGACTGGAAACCGCCGGAGAGGCTGGGTTCTGTGCCGAAAATCCGCCCGATCGCGCACTGCCTATAGTGGAGGCGAGTACACCGCGGGTGGTTTCTCCGGTCACTTCCTGCGACATTCTCACTTGTGTTCACCATCCTCTCGACATTCCCGAGATTCTCGACATTCTTGACGCTCTCAAGATTCTTGACGCTCTCCACATTCTCGACATTCTCTCCCTCCTCTCCCTCCTCTCCCTCCTCTCCCTCCTCTCCCTCCTCTCCCTTCTCCCCACGCCTGCACAATGGCCAGCAACCCCGGACTATATAAGGCGCGCGCTTATCCTCCTCCCTCCCCACCAATGGTTTTCAACAAATCCCACACCAGCTTGACGTCCAGACGCTCGTCGTTCTTCAACTCGTACCAGTTGGAGCACCCCCCTCAGGCCGACGTGTTCTACGTGGGCGTGGACGTGGGCACCGGCTCCGCCCGCGCGTGTGTCATCGACACCAACGGCATCATCTTGGGCCTCAGCGAACGGCCCATTACCCGCCACCAGTTGAAGCCCAACCACATCACCCAGAGCCTGACGGAGATCTGGAACTCCATCTGCTTCTGCGTCAAGAGCTGCTTGCGCGACTCCGGCGTGGACGCGGCCGACGTGTTCGGCATTGGCTTTGACGCCACCTGCTCGCTCGTGGCGGTGCACCAGTCGTCCGACACCCCGGCGGCCGTGGGCCCGGACTTTGGCGACGACAAGGAGAACATCATCTTGTGGATGGACCACCGCGCGGACGCGGAGACAAACGCCATCAACGCCACCGGCGACAAGGCGCTCAAGTACGTGGGCGGCCAGATGTCGATCGAGATGGAGTTGCCCAAAATCAAGTGGTTGAAGCACCACCGCGCCGGCGGCCTCGACGACTTGAAGTTCTACGACCTCCCGGACTACTTGACCCACAAGGCCACCGGCTCCGAGGCGCGCTCCTACTGCTCCGCCGTGTGCAAGCAGGGCTTTGTGCCCGTGGGCGTGGACGGCTCCACCACCGGGTGGTCCGCGGAGTTTTTGCAGCTGGTGGACTTGGCTGACTTGGCGGCCGACGACTTTATCAAGTTGGGCGGCATCCCAGGCAAGAACGGCACGTTTTTGAGCGCGGGCGACGTGGTGGGCAAGCTCACGCCCGAGGCCGCGGACCAGTTGGGCCTCACCACCGAGTGCGTGGTGGGCAGCGGCGTGATCGACGCCTACGCCGGCTGGATCGGCACCGTGGCCGGCAAGGTGGACATCCCCGCGTTCCCGGAGTTGAGCCACGAGTCCGACGGCTCCATGGCCACCGCGTGCGGCCGCTTGGCCGCGGTGGCGGGCACCTCCACCTGCCACATTGCCATGACCGCAGACCCGTGCTTCGTCAAGGGCGTGTGGGGCCCCTACAAGGACGTGTTGGGCCCCGGGTACTGGTTGGCCGAGGGCGGCCAGTCGTGCACCGGCGCGCTCTTGGCCCACGTGTTGTCGATCCACCCGGCCCACGGCGAGTTATCCCACCTCGCGGAGGAGTCCAACTTGTCCAAGTTCGACTACTTGAACTTGGTGTTGGAGAACATGGTCACCGAGACCGGCAGCCGCTCGGTGGTGGCGTTGGCCAAGCACGTGTTCTTCTACGGCGACTTCCACGGCAACCGCTCGCCCATCGCCGACCCGCGCATGCGCGCCGCCATCATCGGCCAGTCCATGGACACCTCCGTCAAGGACTTGGCGTTGCAGTACTTTGGTGCGTGCGAGTTCATTGCCCAGCAAACGCGCCAGATCGTGGAGGAGATGGAGCGCGGCGGCCACAAGATCGGCGTGGTGTACATGAGCGGCGGCCAGTGCCGCAACGGCCTCCTCATGCGCTTGCTTGCCGACTGCACCGGCTTGCCGGTCATTGTGCCGCGCTACATCGACGCCGCGGTCGTGTTTGGCAGTGCGTTGCTTGGAGCGGTCGCGGCCCATGACGCGGTGGAGGAGCACACCCTGGCCAAGGGCCGCTCGCGCCGCGCGTCGCTCGTGGCCGACGTCCCTCCCCCCTCCGACTTGCCCTCGCCCTACACCGCGCCCACCGCCACCGCCTCCTCCACCAACATGAGTGCGTTTGTGTACGCGTCCGCCGGTATACACCCGCAGCCTCTGCACATGCCGGTCGTGGGCGAGGAGGGCCCAGACTACTTCAACCAGGCGCCGGCGCCTGCGCCACACGCGCCTGCGGACGACACCGACTCCGACGATGAGCAGACATTGTCGTTCGGGTCAAAGCAGAACACGTCGCGCACGGTGCAGAAGGACTTGTCGCTGAAGTTGCACAAGTTGGATCTCAAGCCGTTGACGGCGCTCTCCAAGAAGAAGAAGCTGGCGCACCCGGGCGACCGCTTGTGGCAGAAGATGGAGAACATGACCGGCCCGGGCAAGGCCATCTTGCCCGCGGCTGCGTCCGACCCGGACAGACGCCTCTTGGCCACGAAGTACAAGATCTTCCTCGAGCAGTGCTACAAGCAGCAGGAGTACCGTGCGTTGGTGGACGAGGTGGAGGCGCAGTAGACCGCCATAGACGAGACGCGCGGCGAAGCGCATGCTCTGATCACAATAGAAGACATCGTGTTATCTTTGGTGTAGACTGTAGCGCTTTTGTGGACAATGAGTGGGATGTTCCGCTGTCGCCATGTCAATCATGTTCACTGACAACGATGCCACTATGACTTTCATCATCAGTGGTCTGTCATTTCTGTTGGTACTTTTATTTTAGTGATGCTAGTGAGGCTTAGTGAAATTAGTGACACTGTTAGTGAGCGTTACTGACACTCAGTGACTCTGTTAGTGATATGTGACTGTGCTGACTCGCCGAGAGAGATCTCTTTCGCAATCGCCTATTAGCTTGAACTTTTTCTGTAATCCACTGCAGTAGCCTGCTGAGTGGCTGTGCTTTATTGGAGCCTATATTTCTGGTTTGGAAAGCCATTCGGTTTGGAAATAATTCGCATGGAATGAAGCAAAATTATCAATAATGGTGGTCTGTGGCCCTTACTTGTGATAGTCAAAATAATAATTGCGGTGTGACCCAGACCTCATCTGATCGACTTGAATACCACTACCATCCACTTACCCATGCTTATCTGCGGATCTGTGATTAGCCCACATGTACCCATACTCGATACCATTGGGCTCGCCATAGCTTACGCCTTCAATATCGGGCATTATAAACATCACTAAAATCTTAATTCCTTTCACAAATTTCAAAATAGGTCTTCCTCAAACCCAAATCACTAGGGTGTAGCAGTAGACTAGAATCTTGATCAACGCATGCAATTATAATTGAAAAACAATCGTCATAAATGCTGACACGCACGTGTAGTGTTGGCCTATGTAGTATATCTTATCGGTACACGAGGCCCTGATAACGTACTATCCACCACGGTACATAGGTCACCTATTTTGGTTGAAAGTATTATGCCAAAATAACTCGGGGATGGTCCCCTCACATGGTTTTCTTCACATGAAAGAAATCTGGATCAACCGAGTCAAGTGTAAACCGGATCCCTGATTACAAACGCCACAAATTACTACGCAATACTTCAGCAAAATTAGCATCAGTGTATTAACATCGCGTATTTTGCATTCAATCTAAGATTACGGATAACAATTCTGCACGGAGTGTGATAGGCCCCGCTAGATACCACCTGTGAACAATCAAGAATTGACTCATTGTTCCGGCCATCTTCTCTTCATGTACGACCGGAACCCCACTTCTCTACATTGATAAGCCTGGCTCAGGTGTCAATGCAAGGATAAAGTATTACTCCGTATTGCTCTATTGTCCGTTTCATCTCCTAAAGTGGGGATTTGATTGCACACTAAACAGGTTTCGTAATCTATTCGGTATTGTCTTTGTGTGCGCCTAGCCCATTCTTGTTCTTCTGATCCGCAATGACGCTTCATCAAACCATAACCAACTGTATACTGACATGGATACGGCTAAGCTTGCAGATACGAACGTCTACAGACACAGCACTCCGCAATTTCCTTAGAGTAGGGTTTCAGCCGCACTTTTCACCCGCAGTTACACCACATGCGCCATACTGGGACTATTGCAAAATCCGCCACACTGTGTTATCAGGTTCTCTCACGTCAGATCAAGTGTTCTGTACCGCCCCGCAATGCACCACCTGCACACACTCAGACCGGTGGACGCATCGTGCGTGACATTGCAACACCCCACGTGACCTTCAACCATATTTCGCAGCAATTGCTCGCTTCTGACTTGTCTTCTCCAGTTTTGACACTGGCCACCGCGGCGTGCAACGGAGGAAATTGGCGAGTTAAAAGTTGACTATGGCTATTTGCACGCGCCCGAACCATTCCCGAGCAGTCCGGGCCCCGCCCTCGAGCTGGAAAAGACAAAATTGTGGCGATTGCCTTCTGGTCACGTGATGTGACCTCACTGTGGATGCTCCAAGCAAAATTGCAATTTTGGCCCTCTGCCTGGGACGCATCACAGTGACGTATTCTCTAGCATTACTTTCTTTCTTCTCAGATATAATTTCTTTGGCGCCCCACTCGGACTTTTGCATAAAATCAGCCGAATTTCTCCTCTGCTGAAAAATATCATCTTTTGTTCTGATGGCATTTGAGAGAGTCTTATCCAATACTTCGGCAGTGTCGATCGTGCCTGAGCCCCAGGAATACGATCCTCGCCGTGCTGAAAGAGTCACCAGCCATGAATTTTTGAGAGAACATCAGAGAAACACTGGTGGAGACCACAATGGCGTAGTGCTCCCCGAATACTTGGAGAAAGAGCCTACTGTGGTGGAATATGGTGCACGGTATCTTTCTGATCCGTTGGGCCTCATAAAAAACTACCTTGTGTCGTTGTTTCCCATCGCCAGATGGATTTTGCATTACAATGGAACTTGGCTCTACGGAGACTTGGTTGCTGGTATCACTGTGGGCGTGGTGTTGGTGCCCCAGTCCATGTCTTATGCCCAGGTGGCGCTTTTACCTTCCCAATACGGCTTGTACTCCTCCTTTGTGGGTGTGTTCATTTACTCCTTCTTTGCCACCTCCAAGGATGTGTCCATTGGTCCTGTGGCCGTCATGTCGTTGCAGGTTTCCAAGGTGATCACCGAGGTGCAGAATAAGGTCGGCACTGAGAAGTACTCTGCGCCGGAAATCGCCACGTTTTTGTCGTTAATCTGTGGTGGAATCGCCGCCGGACTTGGTTTGTTGCGTCTTGGTTTTATTTTGGAGCTCATCTCCATGCCTGCGGTCATGGGTTTCATGTCCGGTTCGGCTTTCAATATCATCTCCGGCCAGGTTCCGGGCTTGATGGGCTACAACTCTTTGGTCAACTCGAGAAAATCCTCGTTCTACACTGTCATCCACACGTTGAAGAATCTTCCGCACACAAACGTCAATGCCGCATTTGGTCTTGTGCCGTTGTTCATTCTTTACACGTGGAAGCACCTGTGTGAGTTCTTGAGCAAGCGCTACCCGCAAAAGAAAATGTACTTCTTTTACTTGGCGCAGTTGAGAAGCGCTATTGTCATCATTGTGGCCACCGCTATTTCCTGGGGTATTATCCACCCAGAGTTGAAGCGTTGGTCCGGTACGAAAGCAGACTTCAAGTCTACTATCAAAACCATTGGAGTGGTGCCTAGCGGTTTGAGGAATGTTGGTGTCATGACTGTGCCAAAAGGTATTATCAATGACATGGCTTCGGAAATCCCTGTGTCCACCATCATTTTGTTATTGGAGCACATTGCCATTTCCAAGTCCTTTGGTCGTATCAATGACTACAAAGTTGTTCCTGACCAAGAGTTAGTGGCTATTGGTGTGAACAACTTGATTGGTACTTTCTTCAATGCCTACCCATCCACCGGTTCTTTCTCCAGATCCGCTTTGAAGGCAAAGTGTGGTGTCAGAACCCCGTTGGCTGGTATCTTCACCGGTGCAGTTGTGTTGTTGGCTTTGTACTGCTTGACCGACGCTTTCTTTTACATTCCAAAATCGACATTGTGTGCTGTCATCATCCACGCGGTTTCCGACTTGTTCCCTTCGTGGAGAGCTTCGTGGAACTTGTGGGAAGTCAGTCCTCTTGACGGTGGCATTTTCTTAATTGCCGTGATCATCACTGTGTTCAGCTCGATCGAAAACGGTGTGTACTTTGCTATTGCTGCTTCTGGTGCTGTTCTCTTGTTCCGCGTGGCCCATCCCAAGGGCCACTTTTTGGGTAAGATCCGGGTGGCGGAAGTTGTCAACCCTTCGATCAAGTTCGACGGTGAACAGTCCTACGCTTCTAGTGAAGCTGATGTTGAGATCCAACAGGTGTTGTCGCGTGACACGTATAACTCCACCTCGATTAACAAATCCAAGGTTAAAGATGCCTTTGAGAAGACCTCTCTTCCAACCGCTGGCGAGTTGGTAGCTGCATACCCTAACATTAGATTTGATAGTCGCTGGGTTCCCTTGAGCAAAGACAACTTGAACGGAGACTTGGAGGTTCTTCCTCCTCCACCTGGTGTGATTGTGTTCCGTCCTGTGGAAGCATTTGTCTACCCCAACTCGTCTAAGCAAGTGGACCGTATATCGGACGAGGCCAAACGCCTTACCCGTCGTGGAAGACCATACCTCTCGGACTCTCCTGGACAAAGACCGTGGAATGATCCAGGACCACTTCGATTCAAGCTCCCATTCCTGAAAAAAGCAAAGGAAACACAGACAGTGGAGGAGGACACCAGACCGCTCTTGAGAATTGTCCACATCGACTTGTCATGCGCTGCATCTATTGATGCCACCTCTGTTCAAGCATTGGTGGATTTGCGCCGTGCATTGAACATTTACGCTGACCGTGAGGTCGAGTTCCACTTCAGTGGTATCAACTCTGCCTGGATCAGAAGAGCTTTGATCCGTGGTGGCTTTGGCACCTACGGAGACGTTGACTTGGTCAGCGAGAAGACATATGTGAACATTGCGAGCACAGAAAAAGACTTGGAGGCCAGTGCATACCACGCTGCGGTTGGCACGAATACACCTTTCTTCCACTTGGACATTCCGGACTACTAGACTAATCAATAACGACAAATATAAAACGAAATCAGTGAATCCACTGTAAATCTTCTCTTGAATGGCGAGGTTTGATTGTCGTTATATTGAGTGAAGATTGTGTTTTTTTATTGTTGCATCTAATATTATCTATTGTAGTCAAGAAGGCGAAAAACTGGAAATAATATAAATTTCCCACGCATGGTTTTCTCCGAACTGAAATATTAAAAATTAGGAGTGAGAGAGAAAAAAAAAAAAAACGAAACAATCTTGTAGTGGTCATAAAACTCAATCCGTAGTCAATTTATAATCTCTCCCTCCTTTGCACATCGTTTCTGACTTTACAAGTTCACTGAAAACGATACCGCGTCTTGCGGGATTTTGCCCATAACTACAACGACAAATTTTTAGCACTAGGTCCCGAGCCATTTGCACAGATGCCTTCTGATTACAAGTTGTACATTAGATGAAATAATGAATTGCTACTTAAGCTTGCGATTTTAGTAGACACGGAAACAAACTAGACCCAAATAAGGCGCTTAACTGAACAAAGCACCAATGTCAGCTGGCATCTCGTCGATTTGGGTGGAGTAAAACTTCTCAATCTCTCTCATCATACCAACGTCAAGCTTGGTGACGAAGTTGATGGCAACACCCTTTCTACCGAAACGACCACCTCTACCAATTCTGTGAATGTAGTTCTCCTTGTTGGATGGCAAGTCGTAGTTGATAACCAAGGAAACTTGTTGAACATCGATACCTCTGGCCAACAAGTCAGTGGCGATCAAGATTCTAGAAGAACCAGATCTGAACTCGTTCATGATGGTGTCTCTCTCAGCTTGAGGCAAGTCGGCGTGGATGGCAGACACAGTGAAGTTGTTAGCCTTCAATCTCTCCATCAAGTTCTCAACCTTGGATCTGGTGTTACAGAAAATAACGGCTTGGGTGACAGAGATGGAGTCGTACAAGTCACACAAACAGTCGAACTTGTACTCTTCCTCCTCGACGTTGATGTAGTATTGCTTGATACCTTCCAAAGTCAACTCGTCCTTCTTGACCAAGATACGGACTGGGTTGTTCATGAACTTGGTGGTAACCTCCAAAACATCTTGAGGCATGGTGGCAGACAAAAGAACAACTTGGGTGGTCTCTGGCAACAACTTGAAGATGTTGTAGATTTGCTCAGTGAAACCGGAAGACAACATCTCATCGGCTTCATCCAAGATGAACATCTTGATTCTGTGGGTCTTGAAGTATCTTCTTTCAATCATGTCGAGAACTCTACCTGGAGTACCAACAACGATCTGGACACCGGATCTGAAAGCCTCGATATCGTCGGACAAAGAAGTACCACCGATAGAAGCGTGGACGGTGACGTTCAAGTACAAACCAATGTGGGTGATGACGTTTTGGATTTGCAAGGCCAACTCTCTGGTTGGGGCCAAGATCAAAGCTTGGGTGGCCTTCTCGTTGATGTCAATGTTTTGCAAAGCAGAGATGGTGAAGGTGGCAGTCTTACCGGTACCGGATTGGGCTTGGGCCAAAACGTCTCTACCCTCAGTAATAGGGAGAATGGCTCTTTGTTGAATGGCGGAAGGCGATTCGTAACCGTAACCGAAGATACCTCTGACGATCTCTGGCTTCAAGTTCAAGTCATCGAAAGAGTAGACGACATTGTCGTAGTTACTTTCAATCAAGTTAGCGTCGACTTCTTGGATCCCGTTAGACATGTTTGCTGGGTGTGGTGGTTGGTGAGAAATCCTTTTTTTTTTCCCTTCTCTTCTCGGCTGAAACCTCCTGTACGAAGCCTCAGCAAAATTTTCACCGCCGGGTAACCCTCTGGACAAAGGGGGGCCCATGTTGGTCGAAGCTGTACTTTTGTGTATACGTATATTATGGTGATGCAGAGGCGGTTTTCTGGCCGAATTAATCATTTTGGCTTGCAGTGGCCGAAGCAAAGCGGTGGTGGCGTCATGTGTAGGTTGGTCACTGTGAAGTTCTTATCCATAGCGCAACTCGCACAGTGGAGCAATAATTAGTCCCAAACTGCAAATTAGTGAACCGGGTGGGCACAGATTTGTAGCAGAGTAGATCAGTCAAACAGAGAAATGTATTTTGGATTTTTATATGAGCTTATCAGTTTGAGCTGGCTTATCCTGTGATTCTGTGTAGTACTCCAGAATTGAGCCACAATTGCTGGCCAGGCCCGGCTGGTTCTGGGTTTGTAATGATTATCGTAGTCCTTGAATTGGATGGGGGCGGAATGGACCTTGAAGAACGGAAGAGAACCGATCCAATACAAATCTGGGTGAGTTGGAACAAATTTTATGGGGCAGTCGAGCTCAATTGGACTGGATCTTCTCAATCAAGCCAAAGCAGAGTGAATCGAGCTCCCAATTTAGCCGACCGGAGTCGAAATAAATTGATTGTCTATCACATCTAATACTATCCTATCCAGCAACACAATCTACACTGAAACACAATCCACACTGGACTCGCGTCTCTCGCGTAGCCCCGTACATGCCTTTGCTTTTCTATTATATTAGTGACACATGACTTAGTCGAAGGAACGCTCTGCCCGGTGGGCATTTTTGTACTCCCATGGAAAGATCTTAGGCGTGCTTCCAGGGTCCCCATGTGCCACGGGAGGCACTACTGGCGCCGGGGCTCGCGCAGGCGGCTCAAAAGTCTGCACCTTCTCCTCCGTGACCTTCAACCGGGCGATATCTGGCATTGGCGCCTTCTTCTTGGGCACCGCACTCAACGCCTTCAAGAGCGAGTGCGACGGGTTGTAGTTGGACCTTTTGTCGAACACGCGCTCCGGCACCTGGCTGGTGTGGAAGCCATAGTAGTGCTCGTCATGGGCCTCCTCGCGGCTTCGGCCAAGCAACTTGTCTAGCTCTTCCTTATCCTCCTTGTCTTCCCACTCGACAATCTCTTCCTCCTCCTCGTCCTCCTCGGTCTCGCGCTCGATGCTTTCCTTCGCGCGATCCCATTGGCTCTCGTACTCGCTGATATCCACGCTGAACGTCGTGTCCGCGGGTCTTTCGCGTGGCGGCGCCTCACGCGTGGCGTCCCACGCAGATGTGGAGTGCTCTGTAGACGAAGCAAACTGCTGGTAGTTGGCAGGGTCGCACAATTCGCCGGGAGTATATTGTTTCGGTTCTTGCGGCGGTTCCTCGCCCGGCGCGTACAACCGCTTGACGGAGACGCTGTACAACTGCTCGCCGAGTTTCAGGTGGATGGACAATCCGCGCGAGTAGGCAAACCACGCGTCCCACCACTTCTGGAAAATGCCGCTCTGCTGGCCCTGCCACGGCTTGACCGGGCCAATGAAGTGCACGAGCTTCACCAGCGGCCCTATGCCGCGGCTAAAGTAGCGTGCGGCCGCGTTTCCGTACGCAGCAAGGGTGTCGGCCACCGCAGCTATTTCGTCCGCAGGGAGCAGTCCGCCAGCGCCACCTTGCATCCGCGAGGGCACGGTGTGGGGAGTGCCACGTGCGGCCGGACGGCCGGAAAAGTAGTTGAACGCAGGCAAGTACTCGTACTGTGCCGTGGGAGTGGTATTGTACAAAAACGGGATCGGGATCCAGTTGGACGTGGGCGCCTTGCCCGCCAACTGCAACGCCACCCAATCCGGGTTGCTGTTGAAGTACTGGTTGAGCAAGCCCTGGTCGGCTCCGTCAAAGGACACCGCAGGGTCGTCGGAAGCGGCAAGCGCCACAAGGTTGGCGTAGTCGGCCGCATTGGGCGTCAAGCCGAACACGCCGGAGTTGAAGATGTCTGGGAAGCCCGAGTCCGGCGCGGCCAAGATTTTCCCCTGGGGAAAGTCCAACCGCAAAAGATCCACCACCGACGAGTCGGAGTCGGCCAATGGGAGTGTGTCTGCGTCCAAGTACAACACCTTGTCGTAGTCAAGCGCCCAGAGGTGGATTTTGGTGTAGGTCTGGGCAAGTTCCGGCCGCTTCAAGTCGTGCTCCAACTGGTGGGCCAACCGCGACAGAATGACATTGACATCGACCAAGCGGTGCCACACGTCGGCCAAAAGCGCCTGGTGGAGGGCGGAAAAGCGGGGGAGATCGATTAGCAACACCAATTCGGTGTTTGCAGCCACAAGCAGCCGCAACCGGTGGCCTAGCACAAGAGCGCCAGGCAAATATTCCGGAGTATAGAGCAAAGATGCCACAGCGTACATCTCGAGGGAAAATGGGACAGGCAGAGAGAGTAGGCGCGGCACGGCAATAGGAAACCAGAAAACGCCAAAAAGAAATGCAACGGGATGCTAAGGAACGGGAACGGAATGCAAATGGGGGTGGAGGTAAAGTAGGAGCGAGTCCCTAATTATAAATACGGGAGATAATGGGGCGCTCGGGTGTGTACAGAAACAAGGCATGCAGGGAATAACCCCACGGGCAACTGATGAATAGTGCATGGGGCCCAAGCACACACAAAAAAAAAAAAGAGCAGGTAAGCGATCTGTGGGGTGAGGTTGAGTTGGCGCGATGGTGGTGGTGGTAAAGGCGGGTGAAGAGGGTGCAATTACGGCCAGATGTCTTGGCTCCAACTTTCTCCGCTGATTTTGTGCTTTTGTTTTTCTTCTTTTTCGCTGTAGAAGCTCCCAAATATGCGCCGATGTTTATCCTCTCCCGGCCGCATTTCCTATTCGGCACACAGACAACAGGCAGATATTTGTGGGCACACCTACATTGTTCCAGTGTCGGGTTGATCCGGTGACGCAGACACGAGTACGCGGAACTTGGGAGTCAAAAGCGTTTGCAAACATGGGAGGGGGAACGTTTTGGGCCGGTTCTCGGGTTCTCCGCAGTTCTCCATGCTCGGTGCGTGTTTTGGGTAATCTGCACTTTTGTTCTGTTTGCATGCTTGTATCCTACACCTGCCACTCGCTTGGGCGACTCTTCTCTTGATTGTGTACACACTAGCCTTTTATGATATTGGACTGGGGTCCAGCGTTACGGAGAAGGATTTGTGGTTGAAGTGTGTAGGCTGTCTTAATGTGTTTGCGGATGTCTGGGGCATGCAGAATGTTGAGCTACGATACGTGCCTTTGGATTTCTCTTAATCGCTTCACTACCGCTTTAGTATTACACGCTAATAAGGGCTAGCCGATGGTTTTATTGTGCTAGTGATTGTATTGGCCGGAATTTTCCCCAGTCCCACTAGCCTTCTCATGGCGCCTCATTGTTTGCATCGGAGTCAGATCACCCTCTGGCACCCCAGTAGTCTCTTCTCTAATCTTCTCTTCTCCGACTCAAGTGATCCCCTTCATCTCTCCCCCGACCCGCTCCAGCATTCTACATCTACCTCTTCACAGATTATATGACATTAGATATACATCTCCTTAACGGGAGTAAGACCAGACGTTCTTCAACAAACCATCTTGTTGAGCCAATCTGTTCAAAGAGTCGTCGGCTTCACCTCTGGCTCTGATGTAACCGCTCAAGGCGTAGGTGGTGTTAGAACCAGCAATAGCTCTGCCCTCAGCATCAACATTGGCAATGTTGATTTGAACGGAAGCGTGGTCCTTGGCCTTGATGATTCTGTTGGAAGCAGAACACTTTCTTGGCACGTACAATTCGACCTGGATGTTAGTAGATATTCTGTGACGGTGGTGAACTTTTGCTTCTTCATTTTAGGCGAGGAAATGTTGGATCGGACTGGGAACTCCAGGAAGGCACGGGAACCGGGAGAAATGTTGGTTTGTTGGGATTTTCACATAGTTCACGGGCAGAACGGCGTGTTGGTACATACTAATTGACCCTTATCGTTCTCCATTTTGTTAGATTGGTTTGTGAATACTGTAAGAAAAGATTGTTCGCGAGGATTAAATTTTTTCCACCTAGCCACCACCGGGCTTCGCGCGTATGTGCAGGTGCCCGCGTGTGCTGACCGCGGTGACATTAGGGTTGTAGCCCTAAACACTGTTTCCTGCAGTACCTGTTCTTTTGGCCACACGGCCTCCGGTGGTCGTAGGAGGGCGGCGGGCGAGCCATCACCTATGTTGTGATTCAAGATTGCGGTTGATTTTTCTGCTTTTTTATTGTGGACCGTTTTTTGTTGGTTTGGCAGATGTGATTTGTGCACACTCCTTGGGTGCAAATCTCACAGCCTCAGTAGAGGACATTTATGGCCTGGGTAGTTACAGAGCCATGTAAACGACCAAGTCAAAGATCGCAAAATCACGTTGATCACAAAGACAAGGATACAAGCACCTCCAGACATAGATTTGGCCATCGTGATCTACTTCACAATCAGCCATAGAAATCTCCTCTTGTCCACCGGGAGCTATCATTCCAGTGTATTCAACCCGCGACTCTGCCGATAACTCAGTTCTCTATTAATATTCCCTACATTCTGTTCCGCCTGGCCTATACTCGTATTATACGGTCCAACTTTCAGTCATCATCGAACTTATTTCAACGTCAAAACCGCAACAGACTCAACGTGGTGAGTCTGTGGGAAGAAATCAAAACCACGCACGCTCTCCACCTTGTAGTCCTTACCTGCTTCGGTGTTGTTGATAAACCATTCAACGTCTCTCGCTTGCGAGTGCACATTGCAACTGATGTACACAATCTTGGCCGGGTGGTAGGCACTCAACTGGTTCAAAAATACATCGTCACATCCCTTTCTTGGAGGATCTAAGATCACAGATGTTCTTGATGCTGGGGTATCGATGTTCTTGAAAATCTCCTCTGCCTTGCCGACAATGAATGTGGCGTTCTCGATCTTATTCGTTTTGGCATTGCGCTCGGCAAACTTAACGCTGTCAGCACTCACTTCGACACCAATCACCTTGGAAACACCCGTCAGGCATGTAATGGAGAAGAGACCAGAACCACAGTAGGCATCCACCAAGTAGTTGGGTTCGTCTGGCTGAGAGCCGGGAATATGCAAGTTTTCTTTCACGTAGTTGGTGACAATAGGCAAGATCAGGTTGTTGTTCTGGAAAAACTCACCGGCACTGAACTCAAAAGTGTAGCCATTGACATACTCGGTAACAATGCGCCGAGGTTCGGTGACACAGGTTTTCACAAGCTTCTGGTCGCCGATCTCAACCTCAATCAGTGAGATTTTACCTTCGCCATCAGTAGAGCCAGCATCGATAGCAAATTCTCCGTCTGCGTTGGGTAAAAGGGTGTTTTCACGCAAAAGAATAGTGGCTCCACGCTTGTACTTCCTGAACTCGTTTTCAAACCGCTTCCTTTCGTTGTCCATGCCCTGGTTGACAATAGCAGTGCCAATGGCACACTCTTCAATATCGAGAATCAGGTAGTCTCCACCTTCCGTCTCTCTCCATGTGGGTCTGCCCTTGGCACCAAACCCGATCGACGGTCTGGTATATTCTGCTGGAATTCTGTTGGGCACGTTAAAGTGCGGAGTGAGCTTAGTTCTGTAGTTATAAGTTAATGGTGACGACTGCGTAGGGTCGATTTCAGGCAAGTCGCCTTGGAACAATATAGGTGCAAAATACTTGTAAGCATTGACAATTGTCTGCCTCTTGAATTCAAGCTGCTGGTCGTATTCCACGTTCTGGTACTGACATCCAGAGCACTTACCGAAGTACTTGCAGTTTATTAGCGAGTCGTTTCTTGTCGCAGCGCCGGTGTTCACCTTGAGAAGATCACTCTCCACGAAAAGAGGATGAGACTTGAACACGCGAATATTCACAATGTCGCCGGGCAATCCAAACGGAACAATGGCAATTTGCTTGCCATCGGGGTTCACTGGGTGCGGAATAAGGGCCAAACCGTCACCGTTGGATGAGAGACGCAAGATCTCAACATTTTCCACCACCCGGTGGTACATTTCTTCCACGGAGCGGTCATTAAGCAATTCTTTCATGTCGTTGGCCACCTGGTCCTGTTTTAGGTTGTGGGTCAGCAAAATCTCTGTGATTTCATACTGGAGAACCCCAAGTGGAGCGGTGGGGTCCACCTCCTTGGCCTTATACTTTCTCTTGAATTTTTTCTGCTGTTTCACTTTTTTGGCGGGTTCTCCTGTGGCAACGGGCTCCGCCACTCTTTTATCGACGGTTTGGGTGCAATCGGGCATTGATGGGGATTTAGATAATGGTAGAGCGTGGAATTTTTCGCATCGCGATGCGCCTTACATAAACCGATTCCAGGCGCTGATTATTGGCCAGCCGCACTGCATGGACTGCGAAGCGAGAATAGGCATGTAATGGGAATGAATAATGCAAAGCGACTATATACTGTTTGGGGATAGGGGTAATTTGGAGGGTTTGGCTTGGGTGGAAGGAGATGCTGTTGGCGGAATCTGGAGATTTCCCGGTGGAGGTGATCTAGGTGGAATTTCCAGATCTCTCGCGATCTCTACGTCACTGAGGATCTTGTAATCACGCTTTGAGGTGTGGTATCATAGCGTGTCGAGTCTTCTGGCGTAGTGGAATCTACTGGGATGAGTTGTTTCGATCTGGTGACATCAGACGCTCAGGTGGCTTCAGATGCTTCAGCGTGTTCCTCTGGTGACTTCGGAAGCTTTAGAGTGTTCCTGTGGTGACTTTATATGCTCCAGATTGTTCCTCTGGTGACTCCAGACGTTCTGGTGTCTTCTGACGTTCTGCTTTCTTCAAGTTGTCCTTCGGGTGTCTTCAGATTGTTGGTATCGGCAACCACTGTTTTCCATCGCAGGCTTATGGTGATCATTCAACAGAGCGCCAGATTCGCATTCGCACCTACAACCCTAGGGCCTCCGCCGCAAGACCAAAGCCCCACACTGCAACCACAGCAATGCCCGCATACACAATCACGCGGCCGATAATCTCCACGTCGTAGCGCGCGCGGAACACACCGCTGATCTTCACGTCATACTCCAGTTCCGGGTGTTTCGACTGGTAGTCCAAAAGCTCGTAGGCATCAATGTCGTCGGAGGGTCCCACGGACGCGGTCTCGCCCGCCGTGACCGACTGCAACACCTTGTCGAGCTCCAACAACGGCTCGTTTTTCATGTTGGAAAGCGACTGGCGCCGGATCTGGCCCGAGGACTTCGTGGTGCGGGCCGTGGAGATGAAGTGGCTGCGGGGGAAGTACACGCCGACGAACTTGTAGAGCGGCGGCAACACCGTGAAGAGCACCGGCTTCGCCACGGACTTCCACGCCACCACTAGCACCACGCCGAGCACCACGCGCGCCACGCCGTTGGCCACGCCGCGCGAGCTGTCGTACGGCACCAAAAGCGGATCAAAGTGCGGGGTGGCGGTGAAGTGGTCGGACACCACGCACGCGTAGTGGGCCAAGTCCAAGCCGAGAAGCACGCCGATGAACGCCACCGAGTCGTCGAAGCACGGGCAGTCGTCCACGGGCTCCGGGTAGATGTGGATGAGGAAAAGGTGCGACGCCACCATGTAGGCCACGGCCGCGACCATTCCCGGGCGCGTGGGCGGCGCGTGCAACAACCAGCGGTCGTAGGCGGCGCCGAGGTAGTGGCGGCCCGCAAATACCGCCGCGCCGATGGCCAGGCCCGTGCCGATGTCGAGAAAACCGTGCATGCCGCAGTACACGCGGCCCACGAGAAGCGACACGCAGTAGGCCACGAGCACGGCCATGGCCGCGGCCCACTGCCACACGGGCATGTCCGCGTGCACCAGCCACAACTTGGCCGCCAACACGAGCGTTACCGCGGTGGCGTTGGCCAGGTGCGACAGCGGCCACCCGTATTCTTGCGCCGTGTACGACAGCATGGTGATGCGGTGCAACGGCGGCGACCGCGGCCGCGGAAGACACAACAAGTCCTTGCAGAAGCCGGAGATGTAGATGCCCATGCCCAACACCACCACCAAGTCGCGGGCCATGGCCGACGCGCCGAACCAGATGGGCAAAGGGAGCATGAGCACGTAGAAGGTGTGCGACGCCAAGTTGGCGGTCCAGGCAAAGAACACGTCGAGGAGCGGGTGGCGCACGTGCGTCTGGAGCCGGTGCAACACCTCGGTTTCGCTCCGCACGAGGGGGAGACACCGCTGGCGCAACGCAAACCGCCACGGCGAGAGCCGTTTGCGGTAGTGGTGGCTGGACTTGTTGCCGGCGTCGTTGGGGTTGGGCGACACGCTGGCGGCGCCGGCGCTGTGGCTGTGTCCAGGTTGCGGAGTCCGTGTTTGGTGGGACATGGAAGGATGAGTGTGTGGGTGAAGTGGAGGAGGAGAGAAAGGAACGGAAATGGGAGGTAATGATATGGGAAGTAATGATATGGGAGGTAGTGCCAATGGGAGGTAGTGCCAATGGGAGGTAGTGCCAATGGGGGGTAGTGCCAATGGAAGGTAATGTTATGGGAGGTAATGGTACGGGAGGTAATTCCTATGGGAGGTGGAGACAATGGGTGGGTTTCTCTACTACGGTGGATGCGCTGGTGCACTGAGTGTGGTCCGGGTATGGTGCGATCTGTTATGGGCACACTGCGCACCCGACCCGGGTGAGATCCTGCGACGGTGGTGTCGTCTACGGCCGACGGCGACGTCCATGGAAGTATTTAGGGCGACACCGATGGCGGGAATGATCGCCACTTTGCTCAGCTGTACATCTAGATTAGAACTGTTAGTTTCGTAACTCGATGGAGGGGACCGTGACCGTGTGGGTGTAGACCGAGACATTCCTCGTTATCTCATTCGAAGGCGCTATTTATTTACGCATTCACGTAGTATACACTTGGCCAAGCTAGATCCTACTGGACCTTTGGCCAACAAGCTGGGTCCTCCTATCGATCTACAAGAACAAGCTGTATCCTACTGGTCTATTCCCAAGAACGATTCCTTCACTCATCACCATGCCGTGCCACCTCGCTCATCGTGCCCACCCTAGATCATAATATAATACACTTCCTCGTCTTCTTCTTGTCTCTAGTAAACGCAAACTCCTCGTCGTTGTACTTGCGGGGCGATGGCGGCGGGTGGTACGGATTGGACTCGTATGTATCCTCGGCCAACGGAGCGTCCAACAAAACACTGGACCCAAGCGAACCGTTGGCAAAATGGCCCTTTTTGAAGCTCATGCCACTTCCTGTGCGCGAATGGCCCCTGCTTCCGTTACGGCCGTGGCTGTTGTTGCGGCCGTGGCTATTATTGCGGCCGTGACTGCCATTGCGGGAATGGCCCGGCGCCATCACCCGCGACAAGCGCTTGCGCAGTTTTTCCACCTGCTCCTCCCGCTGGCGCATCTGGAGATAGTCGTTCAACGCAAAGTTGAACACGGTGGTGACGTTGAACATGGTTTTGGCCGAGCACTGGACATAGCCCACGGCATTGATCTCCTTGGCCAATTGGATGGGCTCGTCCGGGCTGATTTGCGCCGGCAAGTCCGACTTGGTCCCCACCAACAACACCGGGATTCCCGGGCAGAAATGGTTCACCTCCGGGTACCAGATGTCGCGGATATTCTGCAACGACACCAAGTTGTTGAGCGCAAAGCAAATGATGATCACATCCGAGTCCGGATACGACAACGGCCTCAACCGGTCGTACTCTTCTTGGCCCGCCGTATCCCACAATGCCAACTCAATCACCTGGCCGGTGGGGGCCTGGACACTGGTGACGTAGTTTTCAAAAATCGTGGGCACATAAATCTCGGGGAACTTCTGCTGGGCGTAACTCACCAACAAGCACGTTTTGCCGCATCCTCCGTCGCCCACCACCACAACTTTCATCAGGTACGACAGCTTCCGCGTCACTTGCTTGAGCATCACAAACTCGGGCACCTGAGGATTCTCACTCACAATGGTAGTGGCATTGAGTTGCGAAGGTGATTGTCTCTGTTCATATGGGTTGAAGTATCCTTGCTGAAGGTCGGGCAGGCGATGCAAATCGCCGTATAATGATTGTCTTTTCGACATGGTCGGGGAGCGTCTGTTGTGGAGAGTAAAGTGCTAAGGATGTAGGGGCGTGCATAGATCCGATTACAAGGCTGAGCGACTCGAATCCACTGTGTACCGCAATAATCCGGGAGAGAGGAGGAAATGGCTTCACGTGGGACATTTTTGGCGGGAGCGGCCGGGGGAGTATTGGGCAATTAGGTTTTTTTCCCCTTTTTTTCATGCTTTGTTCTTATTGCCCAGTTTACGTTTGATTGTCCCTTTTATCTCTAGTGGTGTTCCTATCGTGTCCTGCGTGCACGTATTGTTTACCATGGAATGACGCTGGGATCGCACTTGGGACCCAAGCCTGGCTTTTGGGCAGCGCACGCACATATCGAATGAGTCTACGAGTACATGCTTTGTGTCCCCAGGCCCCGGTCCTGGAAAACTCCAAAACAACCATTTGTTGCCGAAACGAAATTTTCTGGGGATCCCCTATCAGATTAGTCTCTGAGCTATCACTAGGGGCTTTTGGCCGCAACATTATGCGTTTGGAAAGCAACCTGTTGTGCATGCTATCGGTACCTGCGTGTGAAGCCTAATTCAGAAACACTTCCCCTCCTCTGGGAAACTAACCAAACAGGGCATATCCGAAAGTGAGAGAAGCACACTATAATGCGAAAGCATGATACGGCAGTGTTTAGTTTGTCTAGACTCATGTCCTGCGTCGCCAAATTCTTGCGCCTTGTGAGTTGCAGTATCATTCTGATCTTTCAATGCGGACTTGCATCGAGACAAAAAATAATCGGATCAAAGCAGGAATATTCTCATCGAGAATGCATGCTAGAAAACAGGTATGCGAGTCTATTCTTTCAGTCATAAGCGATATGTATTCCATCAGTCATAAGCGATATGTAGATGGAGTTGAGAGATACGTACGGGGATGGAGAGGAAAGCATGAATCTGATTTTTGGCGAGTAAACTGGTTTTTGTCGGAAATTGTAGTTGCGGGAGGAAAAACGTCAATCGCTCGCGCTACCAAAGTTAGCCAAGCTTGTGCCGCCAAGTTTACCGTGGCAGCTTCACTGTGTCGTCCTTCACTTCTAGGATTATCTAATCCTCGAATCAGGGCGGTGTGGTTTACGTTTAGAAAAAGTACGAAAACTCCGGAAGCGGAGGGGGCTGAGCAATAGAGTGCCGGCGGTGTTTCACTCTTCCTCTTCCAGTAGTGGTGAGCGGAGGACTGTAGTTGGTTTTTGCGGGTTCTTGGATAATTGCGAGTGCGTCCTTCTGTGCTTATTCTAATCGATGTATTCCTTGAACCGATGGTATTTCCCGTAATCAACTCTACTGTAGGTTGCAACTGGTATGTACCTGGCTAGATGCACACGTCAAACGCATTCGGCTTAAATGGGCCCGAGATCGGTCCAAACAGGCGCAACCGTGCGGCTCAGACCTACCCAATCGGGCGGGATGGTGGCCAGAAGTGCGACGTGCGAAAACCCACATTCACGGTGTAATTGGAAAACAAAGAGCATCTTCATCCAGCGGACTCTCACGGCACTTTAAACTACTCCATAGAAACCGGTGTTTGCCATCACAAAGCGGGTACCCTGTGATGCAAATCCGGTACAAACTTCGCGTTGACGACGACTCCCCACTTAGTACGCGTGCCTACAGAACGCGACTCCCAGCCACCAAATTCGCCAGCACAGGAGCCATGGCGCTATCTCCTATTCTTGCGCATTTGAGCTTCAGTAGCTGGGCCGGCAGTAGTGAAGTTATAATGGGCGGTAAAAGCTGTCTAGTTTGTCAGCGCAGGTATTGTAGTTACTTTCACTAGGCACTAATGTACTGCTGAACTACTGTTTAGGCTACCCTACTGCCTACCCTACCGCCTACCCTTCCGGCTACACTACGGGCAACACTACTACTAGACGAATGGTACTAGATTCTGCTCTACCATACCTTATTGCAATAGTTTTGGCGATACAATGGGTTTTCGGTGAGGAATGCCACCGTGCGGGACTAAACCCAAACCTAAAGGTAAAACCACCGCAGCTACATCTCTGGCGCTGCGTCAAATACGGTCCTTCCTGTAGCGGCTGCAACCGTGCGTCCAGCCACCGCCCGATGTGCAGGCTACATGCCGAGCACAATTGAACCAATATTTTACCAAACGAGACAAGAGCACAAAAGCGTAGAAGCGGCACAACGTTTCGGAAAGCCAAATACCGCTTTTCTGTATCGTGCCCACCGCCACCAAAAACAAAAAAAAAAAAAAAAAAAATGAAAGACAAAAAAATACAAAAGAATCCAAAACCACTCTTTTCTCCAAAACCTAGTCCTCGCTGGCTTCGGGCTAAATCCGAGATGTGCGCATCTTCAAACGCAGGCGCAGCACCACATGGTGCAGGCGTTTTGTTGTCGTTTTTTTGACTTGTGTGCCTGCCGCCAGCCATGTTTATAAGAAAAATTCGCCCACTCCTTATTCCGCCCGCTCCAACTAATCGCGACACCACATTCCTTTAACCGCTTTTCTTTCCTACCTTAGTCATTCCTTTTCCGCTAATCTGTCGCTCATGAAGTTTTCCACCTTATTGGCGATCGCGTCCGCCTTGGTGGGCGCCAACGCTGGCTGTACCGAAGTTTCCGGCAACTACTACTGTAACGAGGTTTCCAAGGTTGTGTACGACAACGTGGGTTTCTCCGGCTCGTTCGACGCCGTGACGGCCATGGACGAGACCACGGGAACTTGTTCCTCCGAGTCCATGTCCTTCTCCGGCCCCTTGTCTCCTCTTGACGACGAGTTGTCTCTCCACTTTAGAGGTCCTTTGAAGTTGCTACAGTTTGGTGTGTACTACCCCTCCTCCGGTAGCAGCAACGCCAAGAGAGACGACGAGGACTGTACCACCACTCAGCACGTGCACCACAAGCATGTGAAGAGAGCCACCGCTATGGTCACCGAGACCGTCTACATTGACCAAAACGGTAACACTGTCACCGGTGCCGCCACCTCCTCCGCCACCCCTATGGTTGCCGAGGTGTCGGAATCGGCGGTTCCTGCTGCTGCCGCTGCCTCCTCCTCCTCTCTTTCTGGTTCCGCTTCTGCTGTGGAGTCTGCTGACGACTCTGCCAGCACTGGCAGTGTTGCTGCTGTTGCTGGTGACTGGGAGAGAGTGTCTTACTACACCCCAGGCTCCACCACCAACGTGACCTTCTTGAACTACTATGGTGGTTCCGGCTCTGGTGTGTGGTCCTCTGCGTTCGGTAACTCGCTTTCCTACGCCAACGCCGACAACTCGGGCGCCTCCTCGTCGGCTGTTGCCTTGGAGGAAACCACCATCGGCTCCGACTCCGAGTACGTTGTCATGTCTGGCCTCGAATGTGGTGCCTCCTCTGAGGAGCACGAGTGCGGCTTCTACAGAGCTGGCATTCCTGCTTACCACGGCTGGAACGGTCAACAAAAGATCTTTGTGTTTGAGTTTGAGATGCCTTCTTCCTCTGACACCGGCTTCAA
This sequence comes from Clavispora phyllophila, assembly GCA_030674715.1. Classification (NCBI taxonomy): domain Eukaryota; kingdom Fungi; phylum Ascomycota; class Pichiomycetes; order Serinales; family Metschnikowiaceae; genus Clavispora; species Clavispora phyllophila. Next base: position 2,672 of record JAKUAN010000046.1, on the reverse strand, counting down.
CGGCGACATGCCTGCTGTGTGGATGTTGAACGCCAGAATCCCAAGAACCTTGCAATACGGTGACTCCTCGTGCTCGTGCTGGGCCTCCGGATGCGGAGAGTTGGACTTGTTTGAGATTCTTTCCACTGGTTCCGACAAGTGTATCACCACTTTGCACGACAGTCAAGGTGCTGTCAACGGTAACGGTGGAGGTGCCGGTTCTTCTGACTACTTTTCCAGACCAACCAGCGGGTCTGTTAAGGCTGCGGTTATTTTCACCGGCCTGGAGATCCACGTCCAATATGTTGACGATGACTTTGACTCGGTCTTGTCGTCCGACACTGTCCAGGCTTGGGTCGATCAAAGCGGTACCACTGTGACTCTTTCCGATTAGATGGTGCTTTGTTTCTTCTTTGTTTTAGTAAGATTGTTCTAGATTTTGTTTTTCCCTGACTCGTAGGTTTTAGTGTGTGCGTGGAGTTTGAGGTGTTTGAGCCAAAGGCTGGTTTGAAGCCGTCTGTTACGCTTGCTGTGTCGGGCTGCTACTGGTGCAAAAGTGGGGCTTTGGATTTCCGGGATTGCTGGTTCTGGATTTCTCTGTTCCGTTGGTTATTCTGTGGACTATTACGCGGAACTCTACGTAGATTCAGGTCCAACGGGCGTTTTTGTATGGGATGCAGCTAGACGAAAGAAATGACTGGTGGACAAGATTCAGCTAAATGGAACGCGCAGTCAATGACCATAAAGGACATGCTCACGTCTAAGATTCCGCCCATTTATTGCCAAAACAGCAAACTCTGGTAATGTCGGAATTCTTAACAGCTCCAATCTCCTCCCGCTACTAGCGTCTAGTCTTCTTTGTAGTCCTCCGGTCATGCATACGGTCGGCGCGGTGCACCGATAACGACTCGGTGCCGAATTCTTCCCCGAATTCTTCCTCCTCATGCCTTCCATAGGAATTGATGTCGGAACCGACTCGGTGCGAGCATACTACGAGAACGCTGTGTGCGGACTGTCTCCGATTGTTCGTACTCTGGAGCGTCCGCTCGTACGAGAAGATTCCGACGATGCACTGACCATGTCCGCGCTCGACTTGTGGCGCGCAGTGGCCGACATGGTGGGCGAAGTGGCGCCGGAAAACGGGGCCCGCGCCTCACACAAAAATGCGGGCCACCACCCACGCAGCACAGAAAGCACAGAAAGCACAGAAAGCACAGAGAGTCCACACAGGGAGCCAGATGAACAGCTTGACGCGAGTGAGGCCCTGGATGTTTCCCGGTGCCGCGGTGCCGCCCACAACCCGGACATCTACGCAGACAGTCTGGGCCGGAACACGAGCGCGGCTGTGGACAAGCTGGACAAGCCTACGGGCACGGTGTGCGTGGCGGCCACGTGCTCCATGGTGGTGATGCGGCGGGCGCGCAAAAACGGGCGCGCGGTGTTGTGCCTGGCGGACCCCGGGCGCGAGGTGATCGTGTGGATGGACCGGCGCGCACACCAAGAGGCCGAGTGGCTCACGCTGCGGCTTGCGCCGGATGTTGTCGCGCAGGTGGGTGGCGCGGTCACGGCCGAGATGGGCGTGGCGAAAATGCGGTGGGCCGCGGCGCGGTTTGCGGGCCCGCTCGTGGTGTTTGAGTTGTACGACTGGGTCAGCTACGTGATGATGGCAGGCGCGAATGTGCGCGCGGCCGGGCGGGGTGTGGAGATGGACGAGATTGCGGGCGCGGTGGTGAGTTTTCCTCCGGGCGCGCGCGCCATGGACGGGTCGGTGAAGGGATGGGGCAGTGACGTGATGGCGGTGGTACAGGAGCCGGCGGCTGGTGGAGGGGGGCCGGTGGAGGTGGCGTGTGCGCCTCGAGACAAACGGCTTGGGTTTCTGGCGCCCATGTATGGGTGCGAGTACTTTGGCACTGTTCTCGCGCCGGCGTGGCGCGCGGGCTACGCTGTGGTGCGCGGCTGCATCGACTGCTACGCCGGCGCCGCCGCGCCATTTGCGTCGCCGTCTACGTCCCCCTCTCCCTCTACTACCGCCTCTCCCTCTACGACCTCCTCACCCTCTACTACCCTCTCCTCTACTACCGTCTCCTCTACTACCGTGACCATGGTGGCAGGTACCCTGACGTGCTTTATTGCAGCCGTGCCCAACGCCCGTGGCCCCCTCCCGGGCATGTGGGGCCCGTTCCACAACCTCGTGCCGATTGCGGTGTATTCGTTCGGCCAGGCCGCGTCGGGCAAATTGGTGCGCGCCGCCGTGGCCGACGGAGACTTTGCCCAAGTGGAGGCGGACGCCGCGCGCATCGAAGCGGCCGCGCGCGCGCTGTTGCACCGCCTTGCCCGCCACCACCTCTACTACGGAGACCGCTACGGCAACCGCAGCCCCTACGGCGACTTTGCCATGGACGAAGCGGTGGTTCGCGGCGACAACGCGTCGCGGGCAGACCCTGTGTGCTGCAAAGCCATGGAGGACCCCGCGTGGCCCCGCGTGCTCCGGTACTATCTTGTGCTCGAGTTTCTTGCGTTCCAGGCGGCGCAGCTTATGCGCCCGCTTGCGCCGGCGGCGGTGCACATGAGCGGGTCGCAGGCGGGCAACGCGCGCTTGGTGCAGATGGTGGCGCTGTTCGCGGTAGCGCCGGCCGCGGTGTACGTGGAGGCGGACGACGCCAAGGGCGCGGGCGCGCGCGCGTGTGCGCGGC
>JAKUAN010000045.1:0-88643 GCA_030674715.1 Clavispora phyllophila | reverse complement strand
GTTGGTGTAGCGCACTTTTTTGCCCACCACCACGCCCTCGATCCACTCGAGCTCCTTGACCGACTGCGCCACCACCACCATGACAAAGTCGTGGGCAAACGTGGCCACGGGCGCGCGCTCGTACTGCTCGGCCGCGTAGTCCACGAGCTGGTTGAACGCCGCGAGCTTGCCGGACATGCTCAAGAGCCGCCCGGAGACCTCCAGAAGAAGCAACTTGCGCGGCACAAAGTGGTCCACCACGAGCAGCGGGTGCTTGCACACGGCGGCGAGCGAGTCGTAGAGAAGGTCCACTGGCCGCTCCCACGGCGTGGGCGTAGGCGCTGGCGGCTGGTCCGACGCCAACAACCGGCTGATGGCCGTCTGCTGCTGCGTGGAGCGGTGTGCGTGGTTGTGGTGCAGAGTGTGCTCGTGGGCCATTTGCTGCTGGAGCGCGGGCACGAACATCTGCACCAACGCCTCGCTGAGGTCTCGCTGGAGAGGCGTCAAGTGCGTGGGGAGAAACACCACGTTGTCTGTGGGGGCGGATTCTGCTGATTCCGAAAGCATGTCATGTAAGTTCATGGCTGCGGTTGTTGACTGGACCCGGCTAGGCCTAGTATGCTAGAGTAGACCTGGAAGAACCAGTGTCTAGTAGACTTAGGCTAGAGTAGACCTGGTAGATCTGGTAGACTTAGGCTAGAGTAGACCTGGTAGATCTGGTAGACTTAGTACACCTAGTACACCAGAGTGATCCTCCTCTCGTATCAATACTGCTGAAAGTGTACAGTATCTTCTCGTAACTCTCGCCTCTACACTTGTAGTGTTCGAGTGTCTTTCTCGATACCTTATACCAACCAGTATTTTCCAAGTACACTCAGCGGGCCGAATATACTCACTTCGCGTGATCTTCCTCGGACCTCTAGTCAGCTAATGCAGATTTCTTCTGCACTTCAATACCAATCTCAGACGTAATTGGTGCCAACGAGCCAATGCTGTTCTTTCGCTATCCTTCAAATATGCTTCCGAATAAATGCACCAAAATGTAGTATACCTTCTGTTCAGTGTCGCAATAGCACAGTCGGAAATTTGTCGTCACGTGCAGCGTTTATGATAGTCTGCAGTGTATTGTACTGGTATACCTCCGGCAGCTGCTGGTATTTCCTATACGAAAGCTAATCGGTTTTCGCTATAGCAGTTGGTGGAGCTGACGGCTGTGGTTCGCGCTTGATATCGGATACGCTTGTGTGCACTCTGGTTTGTTGCGCCTATTGTTGGTTGATGGGGCGTATTGGCCCCGGTGTCTTGCCCCGGCCCCATTGTTTGCTTTCTTTTCGCTTTTCTAATCTTGTTGTTCCGTCTGTGTGTCTATTTTGGACCTATTGTGCAATCTTGACACCTACAGTGCGCACTCGTACTTTTAATCTACGCCACTGTCGCCATTGCTTCCATAACGAGCAGGGCTGATTAGTAGTTCCCATGCCAATACGTCTATTATGTACTCTATCTCTTGGTCACCGCCGCTTGCGCTTCACATTGACGCGCAGGCCCAACCCGCTAATACTCATCCACACCAGATCCGGCATGCGCTTTGGAAGCTTTCGTCCATAGAGGCACTGGTCCACGAGCCAGATGCCAGCAATAAACTCTGCCTTATTCAACGTGCCATCCTTGCGGTAGTCCACAAGCTCCCAAATTTGTGCAAGCGTCTCTCGAGGGAGCTTGCTACGGCGCCAAATCCGCTCCACCACCACACCGTGCATCAAGTCCCCGAGCGCCACGTGGTCTAGTCCGTGTAATTGCATCTCGCTCAGCTCTGTCACTTCCGTATGTACATTTTTGGACGAGAGGCGTGCTGCACGCTCGGAGATCTCATGTACCGTTAGCTGGTCGGCCTTCTTGACTGGCTCCAGCTCATCGGAGCTCTCCTCCTGGTCGTAGTCTACGCCCACAAGTTGTGTCACCACACGACCAAGGTAGAGCCCCTTGTTGCTGGCCCAGAGCGCCTCGTACTTCTTGCGCTGGTGATCAGACACATAGTCCAAGTCGCTGTGGTTTTTCCACGGCTTATCCTCATTGAACGCGGTTTTCTTCTCCTTGCGCCGGCTATGCTCACGCATGGTGCTCTTGAGCTTCACTTGTGGCAGAATCACCGCTGGTCCACCACGCGGCGTCACTGAAGTCTGGCTATGCAGCTCTGGTACGTCTGTCACCAACACCGGTGCATGTACCAGCTTGGGCCGCCCCTTGTGCATCTTGAAGAGCCTGTGTTTACGCACGCGGTCCGAAATCTCCGGAAATTGCGGGAATCGCTCATCGTCGGTGTCTGAGGGCTCGAGTGCGTCCAGCGCATCGAGATGTTCTGATTCGGAGAGCGGTTCTGCCTCGAGCGGTTCAGAGGGCGGTTTGCGGCGCCGAGGGCGCTCATCCTCTGGCAAGTGCAGCAGAAGCGAGAACGCCGCCACACTGTCATTCACCGCGGCCACACTGTCGTTTACGGCGGCCACACCCCGTGCGAGCGCATTAGGAGATGGCGGCACCGCGATGGGAGGCACAGACGCCAGCGCGGACAGCAGCGAAGGAGACTCGAGCACGGCGGTCCCAGGTGCAGCCGCGGCAGTTGTGAGTACAATGCGCGGCGTCTCGGCATCGCTGGACTCGCTTGCGTGGCGTTCAAACGACCCGAACGACGAGCTGGAGGTGTTGGCGGCGTAGATGGAGCCGCGGCCGTGGGTGGGTGCAACGTAGTCGCTGATTTCCAGGCCCACCAGCCCCACAGATGCGTCGTCCTGAAGCTGCGCAAGAAACAACGCGGAGCCGGAGTCGTGGAGCGACTGTGACAACACGCGCTTCTGCTCCAAGCAATTGCGAAACTCGCTGATGGCTGCTTGCGCGCGGCGGTTGGATTCCTTGTCGGTGTTGGAGCGCTGCTTGGAGTTGATGGAGTGGCGGATCTGGTCGATCAGGAGCTGCGGCGTGGCAGAAGGCCGGCCAGCCGCGTCGGGCGCGGTGTTGCGAGGAGTGGCAGCCGCGGTGTCGCGGGGAGTGGCAGCCGCGGTGTCGCGGGGAGTGGAGGCGGCCGCGGCGGCCGCCAACGGCAAACTGAAGTAGTCGTCGGAGCGCGCAGACGCAGGCGCGGCGCGCGGCGTGCCCTGGGGCGTGGAGAGGGGCGAGCGCGCGGGGGAAGCGGCGGGCACGATGTGGAGCTTGGGCCGGTTTTTTGCAGCCACGCCCGCGGGGGCCGGCGCCGGGCCTGCGTTTTTCGCGGTGTATATGGTCTTCGCTGAGGCGAGCGCGGGCGGTGGTCCAGGGCGGCTGGGGGCGGACGGCGATAGGGGCGCGGCGCCGGTGGATGTGGTTGCGGGAGTGGACGCAGCGGCTGTATTCTTTGCCGGGCTTGTGTTTGGGGATGGCTTTGCCGGGGTTTTCGTGTTTGTGTTTGTATTTGTTCGGACTCCCGAGCCGGCGGCTCTTTCGGCGGGTTTTTGTTTCGGTTTTGTGGCGGAGCCGGAGTCGTTGGCGGATTTTACCGGCGAAGTGCTCGTATTGGCGCCAGTTACGCCTCTCATCGAGAGCGACGATCGCGTGCGGGCAAAACGCGCCGGTTTGGGCGGGGCTGAGGAATTGGCATTTGTGGGTGTTGCCAGACCTTTGAATGCGGCGGATGCGGCAGCCTGGGCTGAGCTCATGAAGACGAAAGAAAAGAAGGAAGGAGATGTACGAGGCAAGAAACGTGGAGGCGCGGGTATGGGTGCAGGTGGGAGGTGTTGGTTGCGGGCGGGCGTAGAGGGGCGGAACAAGGCGCGGAAAAAAAATGCGCCCCAATTGGGACCGAGCGCGCGGATCTTGGCTCCGGGTGCGAGGCGCAAGTGCTTCAGACGGGGACGGAAAGGCGGTTGCGGTTGCTGTGGCGCGCCCAATCGCCTGGATGCCAATGTATTATTCGAACATGTTCTGAAATAATGATCACATAGTTTGGGGATATGATAAGTGACAATTTTGGCGCGAATATGCTTCCCGTGAAGAACTATAAGCACTATTTAACAAGGTTTTTACACAATTCTGGACTAATGCGCTTCCCGTGAAGAAATATAGCACTATTTAATAAGGTTTTTACACAATTCTGGACTAATGCGCTTCCCGTGAAGAAATATAAGCACTATTTAGCGAGGCTTTTACACAATTTAGTGAGGTACACAATTCTGGACTAATACCCTTCCCGTGGAGAAAGCAATTTATTGAGGTTTTTACACAATTCCGATACGAATATGCATCTTCTCCAATGGAGAATAGAGGCACTTGAGGCTTTCTGGCTTTGAAGGTCTAGTGGCGGTTCACATGGTATATCAGGCACATCAGGCGTACCAGGCATACTAGGCATGCCAGGCATTTACCATCTACCCACCAAACTACAGAAAGCTCAGCGGCCTACATGCGAACCCCTCACCGGGTGCTATCAGTTTATTAATCATTGGCTGTGCTAGTGTAGTAATTTGTTAACAATTCGCCAGTGCGGTAACTCACTATTAAATTGCTGGCAAGTTGCTGGCCTCTTTGCCTAGCAATGCCCTAGCGCTTGCAGTTCATCTTTCGGCTTCGAGCTAATTCACTGGCGCTACACGTCTCTTGCGTTTTACTGGGGCTACACGCTGTCTGGCGTTTTGCTGGGGCTACACGCTGTCTGGCGTTTTGCTGGGGCTACCGCTCTCTGGCATTTTCCTAGTCGGGACGCATCAATAATTCTCGTGGAGAAGTTGCACGACTAATTCTATACTTCACCGACCGCCTGCCATAATCTTGGTCTACTTCCTGCCCATCCTGAACCGTCCTGTATTACCTCTACTTACGCTTGCTCTTGACCGCGTTGGCATTGCGCCCCCGGCCCACTCTCACTCCCGAAGTACGGTAGTTGGTGGTAAATGGCGACATGTAATTGTCTGCACTGCCTCCTCCAATCCACTCCAGAAGCATCTTCTCGCTCTTCTTCCGGTGCCATGCGTCGTCTTTCAACGCCTGCGCGTATTCCTTCTGGTCCTCTCTGAGAATCAATGGGTCCTGCAAGTTCTTGTGGCGGTTTTCCTTGTTATGCTGGTAGCCACGGTTGCCCTGTTGCTTCTTCTGGTTCTTGGAAAGCGGAGACGCAATCGAGTACACGTGGCCTCGGGTGATCCACTGGAAATTCCGCTTCAAGTGCGGCGTGACTTTGCCTGTGACATCATCGATGGAAACCGCACACCGAAGCAATGTGTTTCCACCACAACGCGAGCAAAAGTGCTTGGCCTGGCCGTTTTTGGGCATTGGAGACATGGCAAAACAGGCATGGCATCGATACATGTAGTTTCTCACCCGCTTGATCTGTTTTCCGGACACGTAGTTCATGAGCTTGAGTCCAAGCTGCATGGCAACATTTTGGCACGCAAAATCGCCGGTAGAAAACGCCACAGGAATGGCATCTCCAAGCTTACTGTCTTGCACGGTCTCGTTGTTGTCTCTAAGCATTTCCTCCTGGAGGTTTTCCGGCGTGATCCACTCTCCGTCGTCGTCGTTTTCGTCGTACTCCTGTGAGAGCGCATTCTCGCCTTCAGACTCTTTGGTATCTTCTTGTTCCTCTGCTGGGATTTCTTCGGTGACTTCCTCGGTGACTTCGGGGTGTTCGGTGGTCTCTGGAGTTTCCTCCGTGGTCGCTGGAGTTTCCTCCGTGGTCTCGTGGGCCGCCTCCTCGCGGTTTCTCTGGTTCTTGTATTTCCACTTACGGCTGACCTTCTTCTTTCTCACCACCGTTTGGAATCCGTCGTCATCTTCCTCTTCGACCGCCTCCTCGGCCTCGTGTTGTCTTGGCTCGTACCTTCTATGCGTTCTTTCGACTTTCTCTTCGTCCCCCTCAAGCTTCTGGCCCGGAAACTTTCTCAACTTTGCGTCTCCATTCTTCTCATACTCGAGCTCGTACGCCAAAGCAATGATGTGCACGTCATTCATGGACAACACGCTATAGTCTCCGGTCAACTTGGCAAATGCAGAAACCGCATCCACGTGTTCCTGCTTTGGCTGTCTCACCTTCAACTCGTCTCCCCAAAGAAGAAGTTGGTTCCGAGTATGTTCATCTTTCAACTCCGCGTGCACGCCCGGAGTGGTGTAAAAAGTGGCGGCAAATTGCTGGAGAGCAGAAGCAGATTGCGTAATCAATGGCGCCGCATCAAGCACGAGCGCTTCCACCGGTTTGTTTTGGTCCATGATGAGGTGCTTTTTTGCGGAGGAACTAGATCTGCATCGCAGTTTTTTTGCTAGTCGCACCCATCTCATCGACCCGAACCTGGGGTGGAGGGTACTGCACATTGCACTGGGCCACGGCCCGGGTTTACTGGCTTAGACAGACGGTTACGTAATGGAGCTGTTGCGGGAAATTGGTCTTGGCACCGCTATATTGCAAACAGCAGTGTGCCCGGGTGGACGCTTGCGGTGTATGGGTGTTTGTCCGGGGTGGTGGGTGAACATAACTTGATGAGAAAAGAACATCCACAAATCATCCACAAATCATCATCAACAAATCATCATCATCAAACCATCATCATCAAACCATCATCACCAAATCATCATCACCAAATCATCATCACCAAATCACAAAAACGCATACATTCCCCAAACACTAAATCAAGTGCTTCTGGTCGGCTGTGCAGATTGCTCTCTCTGTATGCAGTCTATAACGGTGCGTTGCACATGGCAGTGGCGTATATAAACCCCATTTAGCCATACTTTCCTCCTCCTCAGACTAAAAATGGCTTCCGCATCTAACGATAAATTCATCTTGCACCAGTAAGTATCGCCGCCGATATCACGTGCGCACACCCACTAATAGCCAGTCTCAACAACTCCAGGTCTTCCAGAATCGTGTGGCTCTTGGAAGAATTGGGTCTTGACTATGAAATCAAAAAGTACTCAAGAACTCCTGTGTTTGCGCCGGAGGAATTGAAGAAGATTTTCCCCACCGGATTGGCGCCCATTCTCCAGGTGTTCAAGGCCGGCAAAGACGAGCCCATTGCACTTGCCGAATCCGGCCATATCATGCTGTATCTCGTGCGCCACTACGACCCCACCAACAAATTGGGCGGCCAGACCGAAGACGAAAACGAGTTGATCGACTACTACTTGCATTTTGCCGAGGGAAGTTTGCAGCCACACATTGTGTCGATGTTGGTGGGCGAGATGACGTGCAAGAGCACTCCATGGCCATTGCAGTTTTTCAGCAGAGCTATCACCGGCAAAATGAACGAACATTACTACCTCAAGCGACTCGCCGCCAACCTCCAGCTTTTGGACGACCGTTTGGCCGAAAAGAATGGCGGTTACATCGTGGGAGATCGGTTGAGTGTGGCTGATATCATATTGGATTTTCCAATCAACGAGTGTCTCTTTGAAAACCCATCGCGTGCCCACGGAATGGATCTCGTGCTGAAGTATCCGAACTTGTATAAGTGGCACCAGTTGACATCGAAAGAGCCGCTTCGGATTACTGCGGTGGAGAAGGCCAAGCTTTAGTCGCCGTGGTTTTCGCAGTCTGGGCCATATCTGGCGCCCGGGATACAAGCGTTTGTGTTTCGTGAATAGTAAAAGACAAATTTTTTTTCGTGCTTCCCTGCCTCTGTGATTTATTATTCGTCGTCTGCAATTTCTTTATCTGTAATGTATTCTTTGTCTGTAATTTGTCTCTATCTTTCTAGTGCTTCCACCACTGTTTCTATCACCGTCTGTATGCACACCGGAGGCCACAAATTTCGCTGGTGGAGAGTGCGATGAGCTGAACCCATTCTCTCCGCTTCTGACAGTATGCCCAAACCAAGAGGAAGAAGAGTTCAATCCGCATTCAAGGAAAGAGTGGCGGGATCTGAACCCCAAAATGACGAAAACCGCCATTCTGGTGCCGGTTCTGACGCCGAAGTCGAAGATGGAGAAACCCAGACCCAGTCATCTTCCAACCAAAACCAAGGAGAATTTTCCAGCGTTTTTTTTGGCTTGGTGGACTCGGCGGAGATTGACTACTTCAAGCAAGCCGAATCCACGCTCAATGCCAACGTGTTTGAGAGTGATGAGGACAGAGCCGGCTTCATCAGATCTGTTCTAGAAGAATCCAGAGGGAAAGAGCTCAAGTTGGTCACGAACCAGATTTGCTCCAAGTTGATGGAGCGGTTGGTGTTGTTTGCTTCCGATCGCCAGCTCAAGCATATTTTTCACCAGTTCTTGGGCCATTTCCCGGCGTTAGCGCACCACAAGTACTCTTCCCATGTGTTTGAGACGTTGTTGGTAAGATCTGCCGCGTTGATCGAGAAGGAGTTGGTCAACGAGTACGAGCAGGACGAGGGTGAGGAGGAGTTTGATAATGAGGAAGATAAGCTTGTTGCCTCCACCACTATGGAATCCATGTTTCTCCAGATGTTGGATCAGCTTGAACCTCATTGGTATGACATGATCCAGCACCAATACGCATCGCATGTCATGAGAATCATCATTCTTGTGGTCTCGGGCAAGGAGCTTCCGTCTTCCATCAAGGCAAACTCTGTTTTGCGGTCGAAGAAGTCGAAGGTGGCGAGAAAAATGATCGAGATTAAGGACAATGACGACTTTGACCGTTCTTTTCAGGTTCCTCTGTCTTTCAGGGACCGCTTGAGAACCATCGTCACTTCTGTGTCGGCCAAACTCGATGTCAAATCCGCCAGAAGCTTGGCCATTCATAAAGTGGCTTCTCCAGTGCTCCAACTTATCATTCGTGTGGAAGGTATCGTCGACAGAGAGCGTTCTGTGTGGCACTTGCTCTTCTTGCTGGAAAAGGACCCTAAGGATTCGCAAGAAGAGGCGTTTATGGAGTACCTCTTGTCCGACTCTGTCGGCTCTCACTTTCTTGAAGCCATCATCAAGAACGATGGTGCGAGAATGAAGTACATTGAAAGATTGTACCGGTTGTACATTAAGGACAGAGTGTTGAAGTTGGCGGGAAGATCCACCACAGGTGTTTATATTATCCAAGCATTGTTGTTGAAGCTCAAGCCAGGTGAAGTGGAGCACATTTTGGACCAGATTGTGCCTGAGTTGTCGAGTTTGATTTCCATTTCCGAGTCGCAGAACATCGACTTGGGTAAGTCTATCATGGATGCTTCGATCTCGCGTTTCAACTACAGACGAGATGAACTCATCGAGCAGCTTTTCCTCAAATTTGCCCCCAATTACAACGTGAAGGAGCCTAGTGACGATACTTCCACAGAGTTATTTGAAAACGTCCTTCAGTTGGCAGGCTCAACTTTGGGCAACACAAGAGATGACTGGCCAACTGCTGAAGAGAGAAGAAGATCGCTCTTTTTGGAAAAATTGATGCAGTATGACTACTCGTTTGTGGTTTGCGTTTGGCTCAACTGTATGGCCTTGCCCAGTGAAAGATTGATGCAAATGTGCTTCCACGGTGTCTTCTCTCATGTCATCGAACATGCTTTGGTAGTCAAACCGGCGTCTGAGGGTGAAACCAGGGACATTTTCATTTTGAGAAAAAAGTTTTTGAACTTGTTCCAGGGTAAGGTGTTTGAGTTGGCGTGCAACTCGTACGGATCACATATTGTGGACAAGTTGTGGGATTTCACAGTGCTTTTGCCAATGTACAAAGACAGAATTGCTTCTGAGATGATGGCGCAATCGAGCAGGATTAAGGATTCCACCTACGGTAGATTGGTGTGGAAGAACTGGTCTATGGAGTTGTTTGTCAGAAAGAAGTACGACTGGAAGTCTTTGGTCAAAGAGCAAGAACAGGCCTACTATGGCGACGAGCCTACGGAAAATGGAGAGTCAGGAAAGAAAAAGACTCCTATTGAGTTGAAAATGGAGGAGATTTTCAAGAAGAAGCAGGCCCAAGAGGAGAGAGAAAAAAGACAGGGAGAAGAGTTGGCTAATGTCAACAACAAAAGACACAAGGGAAGAGGACGCAACCGTTACTAAGCATGTACCATATAATACAAGGATATACCGTTGATTTGAGAAGGGAACACTTGTTGTACAAGAGTGGGTGTAAATGCTCCAATGTATGAATATTAGAATCACGAGTACCAGCAAGTATTGCAATTGCAAGTACGAGAATTGAATATAAAAGTACAACAACTAGAACTAGAATTGCGAGTACTTAGAGGAAGTTATATTATTAGAGTTACAAGTACTAGCATTACAAGCGCAAGTGCCATTCAGGGTCAATAACTCCTTCCCTGGTCCGACTCGATTCGCACAATCCGTAGGCACGAAGATTAGTACAAATCATCCACAAATACAAGAACTTTTTATTATTTATATACAAGATAGTCTACAATTAATCTTGAGCGCTGACATGCTTCGAGATATGGTATTGATGCAATGTCTCGTCAGACACATCAGTGGGGCTCTCGACCACAGGATCTGATCCCGATTGGTTCTTAGGAAACGCAATCACATCTCTAATACTTGGACTGCCGATGAGCATAGCGCAAAGACGGTCGAAACCAAGAGCAATTCCCGCGTGGGGAGGACATCCCATACTCAAGGCCTTGAGGAGGTGGCCAAAGAGGTGCTCGTAGTTGTTGATTTTGAGAATCGACTCGAAAATGTACTTCTGGAGCTCTGGGTCGTGGACTCTGCGCGAGCCTCCACCCACTTCAACACCATTGATGACCAAATCGTAGTGCTCTCCATGAACTTTGAGCGGTTCTGTTGCAAGGAAGTCGTAATCTTCGGTTTTCGCCATAGTGAATGGGTGGTGGGTCGCCTCCAACTGGTCTTTGCTGTAGACGGGAAACTCGGAGTCAGAAGCATCGGAGATCTCCACAGGGCTGAAAAGAGGGAAATCCACCAACCACGAACCCACAAACATGGTGTTGCGGTCGTAGTCGGTGGTTGTGGTTCCGTCAGTAGTAACCAACGGCCGGTTCCATTTGGTGGGGAACAGGTCAATTGCCAACTGTCTGAACTTGCCCAAAGGCGTTGGGTTTTCGTACGGCAACTCTGCACGGGTGGAAAAGGCCAAGATGTCACCTGGCTCAAGCCCAAGAGACTTGTTTAACTCCTCGGAGGAAAACGACTCGGTGGGTATCAATACATTTTTCTCGACAAACTTGTGGTACCACGAAGACGCCGCTTCCTCCAGCTTGATTGCAAGCACAAAGGGTTTCCGTTTCGGGTAGCTGGCTGCGTCGGTGAACACATGCGGCACCTTAAACGGCTGGTGGGGGTCAAACGCACTTTTCAATACACATGCCTCCACCACAGAGAACAGCCCAGGGTTTTTCGCCGGGCGAAAGTGACGAGAAAGATCCACAAAAGACAAGGACGAGCGCAAATCCGGCTTGTCGATACCGTACTTCTGTAACGCGTCAATGTAGGCAAGTTTGTTGAAAGCTGGTTTAGTGGGGTCGTGAGAGGCAAAATCCACCTCCTCCAAGTTCCCCGACGAGTTGATCTTGTGAATTGCACGGCCGCCAATCTTGTTCCATACGTTTTGGATGATATCGTCGATCACTGTTCCCACCTGGTCGCTGTGGTTGACAAAACTCATCTCAAGGTCCATCTGCGTGAATTCCGGCTGTCTGTCAGCACGCAAGTCCTCGTCACGGAAACAGCGGGCGATCTGGAAGTAACGAGTGAAGCCCGAACTCATTAATATCTGCTTGTACTGCTGTGGCGACTGAGGAAGTGCGTAGAAGCGGTCGGGCGCCCTGGTAGGAACCAAGAACTCTCTTGCACCTTCAGGCGTGGACTTGAAGAGCAACGGGGTCTCAAGTTCGACAAATCCGTGGTTTTCCACCAACACGCGCCTCACCTCGTTTACAGCCTTGCTGCGGAGCCGCAACGCGCTCTGGTAGTAAGGCGTACGCAACTGCAAGAACCGGTATTTGGGCGGAATATCCGCCGGGTTTGAATGTTTCAATTTGTCGAGACGAGCCGCTTCCACGCCGGCGGGGTTCAATGTTTGGAAATGCGACACCACCAATTCGTACTCCGGCGCAGCAGCGGGTGTGGCCGCATCATTCTGGGGTCTCAACTTCTGCTGAACATACCCAGTGACACTGACGGAATCTTCGGCGCCACTGCTCAGCAAGAGGTCAAAGTATTTCTTTTCCGTCTGCTCGGGCGCCATGTAAATCTGGATCAAGTCTCCATTGGTATCGCGGAGCTCGGCAAAGCTCCGTTTGGCCATGATCCGAGGTTTTCGGTGTAAATGGCCATGGATGGTGATAGGGTCTGCTCCGGGCAGGATCTGGTTGACAGTGTGGGTTGCGGCGGGGAAATCGAACTTGGCCAACGTTTTCTCGCGTGGAGGAAGACTCAAGCGCCGCAAACTGCGCCACCGCACCATGTTCCACGAGGGTTTTGTGGTGGAGAACATTGGTGTAATTAAAGTGGCTTGAGAGTTTTGGTGCAGGGAAGTAGTCGCGAACGGGACGAAGAGGCCAGGAAGAGCGCGAAAAGGGCGAGGACCGAAAGAAGGCGGACCGAAAAAAGGCGGACCGAAAAAAGGCGGACCGAAGAAAACCGCGAATAGGTCGAAAACGCAAAAGGCGCCCGCGAATAGGGCGAAAACGCAAATGGCGCCCGCGAATAGGGCGAAAAAGGAAAAGGCGCCCGCGAAAAGAGAGTGCAGAGGAAAATCAGGCGGAGCACAGGCAACAGCAGACAAGCAATGCAGACGAACTAATCATTGCCAAAATACCAGAAAAACATTGCGTAGTATCCCATCCAGCCGCAATTTTCAGTCTAAGCGACATCGAATAGAAGTGCTCATAGCATACTATCTCACTACCCCCGGCAATTAGACAGCGCAAACACAGATTTATCAGAATGTAGCAATAGGTTGCAAGTGGAACCGAGTTTTATCTACTAAATCAGGAATTGTATTCAGAAATTACGCCTTATTGAATCCATTTTCCCAGTAATCTTTTTAACTCAGTAATCTTGTTGACCCCGTGATGACAATGAGTCCAGGTATGCCCATTGTTGGCCTTTCCTACGTCGTCTCTCTGACTTGTCTAATGGTTCCAAAATCGCTCCCTTCACCTTACCCTTCCCTATCCACTAGATTCGCACCAGATTCCATTCTCGCCAAATTCCTTCCTCGCACCTCGCAGGCGAAGCAACTCTATATGCCTGCCTCGGTCTACTCCACGCTAAACCACCATGCTTTCGGTGATTTCGCTAAAGGTCCCCCGGTTCTTGCTTAAGGCTGTGTTGGCCGCAGCGTTTGTTGTCGGTCTTGTGGTTTTTGTAACAATCAACACTGACGAATCGCTTGTTTCCGCCAGCTCCACCCTAAGAAACGTGTTTTCCAAATTCAACTCCACCGCCTACTACGACCGGGCGCTAGGGGCCCATATCCATCCTCAAGACGTGCTGTTTCTGTACGTTCCTCTCCAAGGCGGTGGAAACGGACGGCAGGCGGTTTTGAGCCATAACAGTGCCGTCTACGATAAGGTCATGGCCCAGGAAGTCCACGAGCCCAAAGACTTTGACATGGAGTCGATTCGTCCTCCCGAAGACGTCAAGTCGTACCAGCGGGAAAGCGCCACGATTGTGGCACTTGTACGCAACAACGAGATCGGCAAGATCAAACGCACCATTGTCCAGTTTGAAGAAAAGTTCAACAAGAAGTTCGAGTACCCATACACGTTCATCAACGACCAGCCGTTTTCCGAGAACTTCAAGAACAAGGTGCGCTCTTTCACAAACGCGGAAGTGTTTTTCGTGCAGCTTGCGCCCGACTTATGGCAAAAGCCGGACTGGATCGACCGCAACAAGGAACAACTCGCCATGGCCGAGTTGAGGCGCCAGAACGTGGCCTACGCGCAGAAAGAGTCGTACCACAACATGTGCCGCTTCTACTCCGGCGCCTTCTACCACGTTCCCGAGTTGCGCAACTTCCGCTACTATTGGCGTATCGAGCCGGACGTGAAGTTCTTTTCCGACATCAACTACGACGTGTTCAAGTACTTGGCTGGTACGGGTAAGATCTACGGCTTCACCATCAATATCTACGATATCCACCAGTCGGTGGAGTCGCTTCTTCCCGAGACACTCAAGTTCTTGAATACGGCAGACAACTACAAGTACGTGAACAAGAACGGAGCGTTCCAGTGGATCACCGAAAACAGGCAATTGCCGGAAAAGGCTGCCTTCACCGGCGGCTACTCCACGTGCCATTTCTGGTCCAACTTTGAGATCGGCGACATGGACTTTTTCCGGGGCGAGGCCTACTCCAAATGGTTCCAGCACTTGGACTCCACTGGCAAGTTCTACTATGAGCGGTGGGGCGATGCCCCGGTACACTCCCTTGGGTTAGCATTATTTGCCGATAAAAGCAAAGTCCACTGGTTCCGCGACATTGGCTACTATCATGCGCCGTATGTCCACTGTCCAAACTCAAAGAGCACACGCGGTTGTGACACGGGAAACTTTGGCCCCAATCCGGACCAGAACTGCATGGGCACATGGATTGAATTTGAGATGGAAGACCCAGCAGCAATTTATTAGACGGAGCAGAAGGAAACAAATTCTCGTGCCACATCCACGACCATACCCGGCATTATTATACTACCCTGCAATCGCTGCGATACAAAGCCGAATTATGTGACTGGAACGATCGGCTGGATAATGTGATTGGAGGGATTCAGAGACGGAGCCACTGATTGCGCCCACACTACTCCGTGACTGCATCCGGTGCTCCACAGTCGCTGTTGCGACACATGCGCAAATCGCTTCTCACTGTGGTGAAAAATGAGGATTGTCCACGATGGACAGAGAAACTAAAATATTCAGTTTTTGGTATTTTTTCCCGACGGCCCCGTGCCGGGCAAGTCTCTCAATATACGGATTACAAGGTTTTGATACTCTTTTATGCTCTGTTGTGGTTGAATTAGGGCGCACTGATCCTTCTGAGCCACAGTGTGGTTTTCTGCATGTGGGATAACTGTGGGAGAATTATTCTCATAATGCGCACTTGGATGCAAACTGTGGTTGATGAATCAGACAATATTAGTAATCTTCTCTAGGGATCAATGTAGATTGAAGCGTATAAATTGGCGGGGATGTTTGCTGTAGGAGGGGAAAAAAAAGCACGTTTCATCTATCTTAACTCAAAATGTCTCCAATCTCTACCTCTACCCCAGATTCGCACGAAGACGTCGATAACGCCATTGCCAAATTGGCTTCGTTGAAGATAATTGGCCACAAGAGCTTCAAGACACCAAAGACCGGAACTTCTGCCTCTTGGATCGAGAGATTGCCTGCCCCAGCCAAAGCTAGATATGAAAAATATGGCATTGACTTGTCGCACGGCTACCCCAAGGTTCCAGAAGCGAAGGACATTCCCAAGTTTGTTGACGAGGCTTTTGAAATCAGAAACAAGGAGTACCCTTATATTGAAAGGGGCGCAAATGCCGATCCAGAGAAGAAGGCATTGTTTGGTGCTGCTAAAGAAGTCAGAAACCTCACCAAGCATATTGGTACTGAGATTGTTGGTTTGCAATTGTCTGACTTGAATGACCAGCAAAAGGACGAGTTGGCGCTTTTGATTGCTGAGCGTGTCGTTGTCTTTTTCAGAGACCAGGACTTGTCACCTCAAAAGCAATTGGAACTTGGCCACTACTGGGGACAAGTTGAGGTCCATGCTCAAGTTCCAAGAGTCCCAGGAACCAAGGATGGTAAGGAATTGCCAGGAATTACTGTTATCTGGCAAGACTACGCCAAGGAGTTTTTTGGGCTTCCATTGACTTTCAAGAACAGCATCGGAGGTAACTCGCAATGGCACACCGACTTGGTGCATGAGTTCCAACCAGCTGGTATCACTCACCTCTACAACGACACCATTCCTGATGTTGGAGGTGACACGGTGTGGGCCTCAGGTTACGCTGCGTACGATAAGTTGTCTCCAGCATTCCAAGCGTTTTTGGACGGTAAGACTGCCATCTACCGTTCTGCGCACCAATACTTGGACAGAGAGAATCCGTTGAACGGACCTAAGTACGTTGAAAGAGAACACCCATTGGTGAGAACTCACCCTGCTACTGGATGGAAGTACTTGTTTGTCAACCGGGCCATGACAGTTCGTATTGTCGGCTTGGAGCCAAGAGAGTCGGAAACTATCTTGGAATACTTGTATGGGTTGTACGAGAAACAATTGGACATCCAGGTCAGATGGAACTGGAAGTCTAAGCCTGGTTATGGTACTTCTGCCATCTGGGACAACAGAATTTCTCAGCATAATGCGGTGTGGGACCACGAGGGACAGGAGCCTAGACATGGTACTAGAGTTACTTCTTTGGCTGAGGTTCCATACTTTGATCCAAAATCCAAGTCTCAGAGACAGGCATTGGGATTGTCGTTGGACTAAGCGAACTGTTTGTAAGTGTGGAGAGTCTATTCAAATACTTATTGTTAGATATTTGCAATATATTCCCGGTTTTCCCGCGATGACCTTAATTATGTACCTGGATCTATGAATATAACTGTGGATCTGCTATAACTGTAGATCGGGTATAATAGCGATGCATAACGTTCACCTGCCCTTGCGCTGGCTGTGGCGAATCTCTTCTGTTTTCTCTTTCATCACAGAGGAAATCCGGGAGTAAACAGGATCGTTCCGCACACGGTCCGACCATGCCCCCAATCGAGGGTATTTGCGGTACAATTCTGTCTCTCCGGAACATTCTTTAACCCCCGCTTCATTATCAAACAAGTTCTCGTATACTGGGAAACTCAAGATAATATCTGCGGCCGTGAGCTTTCCTGCGACAAAGAAACCTGTTCCTTCACTCCGGAGCCGAGCCTCGAGGTAATCTAGATTCAAGTAGAATTCATGGATATAGTAGCCGTGGTTCAATCCTCTGCTGAGCAACTTTGCCACTGTTTTGAGCCCAATGGGGGCAACCCTTTTCATTGACGTGTTGATGAGCATGGTAATTAGAATGGGCTGGAGAGTTCCCTCGGAATAGTGGAGAAAGTAGTCAATCATAAGCTGCTCGTTCTCGTCTCTCGACGACAAGAGACAATTGGGGTCGTAGTGTTTCAAGAGATATTGCATTATTAACCCAGTTTCCGCCAATTGGACCAGTGGCCGTCCATCGGCAAATGCCACCTCAAGAATAGGTGCTTTTCCTAGTGGATGCACCAGGAATAATTCTTTGGGGCCTCTCCAAGTTTCTGGATCGCGAACATAGATGTCCACTTCGTAGTCAAGTTCGAGTAACTCCAACATCCACATTACACGGTGGGCTCTGGAATCATCGAGCCAGAACAAAGTGAACTTGTCCCGAGGTTTATTGCGGGAGATGGTGGGAGAAGTCATTAGTGGAGGAGTCAAAAGGGGAGGGAAGAAAATACGTATTTATGTGCTTAAATGCGGAGTATCCCCTCTTCTATGTAATCTAAATGGAGCTTCGTGTTTTTTGCTTTATAAGGCACGATTGGAGTACGGCTGGAATGGTTATTGCCTATTTGAGTAACTCCACTTGCACCCATTGTGGGCACTACGTGCGCGGCGGCTTAAACAAAATAGCCTATTTGAATTCAGTGCATACATTGTTCTATTTCAAGCACTCCTCCACCACGGAGGCAAGGGCCAATGCTTTTTCCTCTTCGAGCTTTTTAGTCACAACCTGGATGCATACAGGCATGCCGTCGTACAATTCGGGATCATACGAATCCTGAACCTGTTTATCTACCGCATCAGTGGCCACGTATGCAGGGTCTGCCTTATCCACGGCCTTGTCAACCGTTGTAACAGGAAGCACCACCAGTGCACAGTCACAAAGATTAAATGGTGCGGTATAGTTCAAAGTTGGTGTAGACAAGGGCAACACGGACGCGCTCGGCCATACTGGAGCGATAATTCCATCGATGGGATGGCCAGAAACGGACTTCTGCGCCGTCTGTTCCCAAAACGAAAGGAATAGTTGCTTTTCGCTGTACACCTCATTGCAGAGATCCCACCACTGATTCACAGAAATTGGTTTCTGTGTAAATAAAGAAGAGACGCATTTAGCTACAATGGGAACTACCGGCTCGCCGGAAACGGCACATTCAGTAGCAAGTTCGTATCCGTCATCAGCACCGTACACCTTCAATGCGGTTTCCAAGATTGAATCGTGGTTGGGGATCTGTATCTCTAGAACTTCATGGCCCTGCAGCTTTAATGCGTCGGTCGCCTTGGTCAATGCCCGCTGGATATATGGATGTGGCTTGATTTTGTTGTCGTACCGCCAAACACCAAATGTAAGCTTTTTTTTCTTTAACTCAGAAACGTCTTTCCATGGAACTGGCATTACTTTTGGATCCTGCTTCCAGAGCTGAGCTTCCACAATAAGCTTGGTGATGAGTTCGATATCTTCCAAGCTGGTGGCCATGGGGCCGATCACAGAAGGAAAGGCTTCTTGTCCACTAACGGAATTGGTGACATTCAAATAGGAGATTCTTCCCGTCGACGGCTTGAGGGCATATAAGCCCTGGTGGGAAGAGGGAATGCGAATACTTCCTCCAATATCGGTACCAAAACCAAGTGGAGACCCATTGGCCCCAATGAGCGAGCCCTCTCCGCCGGAAGACCCACCAGACGACAAATTGATGTTGAGCGAGTTGTACGTGTAGCCAAAAATGTTGGAAACAGTTTCCGGGGCCATCATCGCCATTGGAACCGTTGTCTTCACGTAAAACACGGCGCCGTTGTCAAACAATTCTTTGGCAAGCAAACTGGTGGTGGATTTTGGTTTGCCAAGCATGGAAACAAACCCAATCGACGAATCTTTCCCTTCGAGATCTACCTGGTCCTTCAACGAAATGGGAATGCCATGAAGCGGACCCTTTGTCTTTCCCGTGGAGGTGAAATACTCATCCAACTCCCTTGCTCTTGCCAATGCCTCGTCAAAAAAAATCTCCGAACAGCAGCTGACAATCTGGTGTGCAAGTGCTGCACGATGACAGAAGGCCCGAGTCACTTCGGTAGCAGTGAGTTTTCCCAGGGAAATCACTTCCCGAAGTTCACCAACCAGCAACTTGGTAATGGCGTTTTCTTTTTCGTCGATAATTGTGTCCAAATACTTCTTTGTGCTTGTGAAGCCAGCTTCCGCCATCTTCAGCTTCAATTTGGGGTCAATCCATTGTGAAGGAATGCAGTGTAACACCTGCGATCTTTTCTGCTGTGCCTTTTCTTCCCACGATTGCATTGAGAAATGTCTGGAGATAACAAAAGTGAATGAAGGTTTAGGGGATGATATAGTGATGAGGAACGTAGGTGCCCGGTGCCTCTTAATTGAGATTTCGCCATTACTACAATTTGGGGATAACGTTCGGATTTCCCAAAAAGGCAAGTATAGCGAGGTCTGCAAGTACTCGCACGAAGTGACTCCAAGGACCCTTTACCCAAGATATGTTGATGCGCATGCGATGAGGAGTACGCCTATCTCCTTGCTAGCATATTCAGGGGCGTATCGAAACATGAATCATGTGCAAGTCAAAACTCATCGTTTACGCATTCCATGTCGATTTCGGTCGGTATATAGAGAACGCGACTCTTGAATATGCGATCAACGATAGGGCCCGTTAATTCTGAACTATTACTCGGTTAATCTCGACCATGAATCATATCGATCAGACATGGGGTTTGCCGCTATATTGACGGGGCGACTTGTCTTCCTTTTGGACGGTAATCCACCTGTACACAAGTGCATCGCTAATCTCCGTCGAGTCATTCCTGTGTTTCCCCGAAAATCACGGCGCTTGTCTCATTTGGGTTCTTCTAGGTGCAAAATTCACATACATCGACATCAGATGACACCAGTAAACGAGCAAAAGTGGCAAGTCTTGGTATTGCCTGATTTTCAAATGCACAATTCCATGGGATTCTGGATCCAAAGCTGAGTCTTATTAAACTTCCAAATGAAATGATAACGTATGAGGCAAAAATCTGAAGAGAAACATGCTCTCCGCATCAGTAAGGCGTGCCACATACTCACGGAATTCCATTTCCACATTCCGGTATTGCACATGGATGCTTATCTCTTATCGTCTATATGCCTGGCTCTATAGAAACCTGTTTCGTCCGACATCAGATTAGCCCTTGCACAAAATGCGTAAAACTGTCTTTTTTTGGCGCCATGCGGGGGAACTTTCTCGGATTGCAGAACTTTCTCGGATTGCAGTTTCGGGGCGGCCCAATTTGGGTTTATAAAAAAAGAGAATCCAGCCGCACTCAACCGTTCACCGTCCATAATTTACATCGGTTTCACTAGCTTGTATAGTCTAGGCAAGCAGAAACCAGTTACGCTACTAATTCAAGGCTAATTGAGCGCCACAAGGTTTCTTAAACTTTTCTACAAAGCGTCTTGATCTTGCTGCAACATTGCTTGAACACTGGTTGAACACTACTAGATTCAATTGTCACATTGCTTGAAAACTCCTAGACTCAGGTCCAGTTTGAAACTTCAATATTACAACTTTTTAATCAAAAAAAAAAAAAAAAAAAAAAAGAAAATAAATAAACATGCTGGAGCCTATTCTCAGTCAGGGCTACGGCTACGGCTTTGCTTTGGGTATTGGTGCAGCATTTGCGTTGTTGATGTCGGTCATCACCAAAGTGCTTTCTTCTTTTCTTGGACAGGTGCAAAATTCGGAACGTTTCTCTACCGCGTCCAGAAACGTGCGGTCCGGGTTGATTGCGTCCAGTACTGTTTCTGCCTGGACTTGGCCGGCGACTCTTCTTACTTCTGGTGCGTGGAGTTACTCCTATGGTATCAGTGGTGGCTTCATGTACGGAATCGGAGGTACCTTGCAAATCGGACTTTTCTTGTTCTTGGCTATCCAAATCAAGCGGAAGGCTCCCTCGGCCCACACGGTGTCGGAATGTTTCTCCATAAGATACGGCAAGACTGGACACTGGATGTTCCTTGTATACTGCGTGGCTACTAACGTCTTGATCTCGTCTTTGCTCCTTTTGGGTGGTTCGCAGGGTTTTGCCGCAACAACAGGTATGCACACGGTAGCAGCGTCGTTTTTGCTTCCTTTGGGCGTGGTTGTCTACACTGCCTTGGGCGGCTTGAAGGCAACATTTGTATCGGACTGGATCCACACGGTGATCATCTACGGTATGCTTATTGCTACTTCGTATAAGGTGTACTGCTCGTCTCCACTCATTGGATCGCCAAGCAAGATGTATGACATGTTAAAGGAGGTCCAAGACTTGTTCCCATCTGCCACTGGTCAGAGCTACCTCTCGTTCAAGGACAAGAGCTTGATGTTCTTGACTTGGTCTGTCACTATTGGCGGATTCAGTTCTGTTTTCGGGGACCCAGGCTACTCCCAGAGAGCCATTGCGGCAGAGCCTTCCAATGTTTTCAAGGGATACTTGTTTGGTGCGCTTTGCTGGTGGGTGATTCCTTTGTCTTTGGGTTCTTCTGCTGGTTTGGCTGCGAGAGCTTTATTGAACAATCCAGCATCTGTAACTTACCCCAACGTATTATCTGACTCCGAAGTCAGTGCTGGTTTACCTGTTATTTATGGAATGGCCTCTGTGTTTGGTAAGAGCGGTGCAGCAGCTGGTTTGGTGATGCTTTTCATGTCCGTCACTTCTGCTACCTCAGCCGAGTTGATTGCGTTCTCTTCCGTTATGACGTACGATATCTATAGAACCTACATCAAGCCAGATGCCTCCGGTTCTCAATTGGTGCGCACGGCACATATCTCTGTGGTTGGCTTTGGTTTGTTCATGGCGGTTTTGTCAACTGTGTTCAACTACATTGGTGTTACTGCTGGTTGGCTTTTAAGTTTCTTGGGTATTGTGTTGTCTCCAGAAGTGTCTGCTGTTACCTTGACTATTTTCTGGAGCAAGATGACAAAGCTTTCTTTGATTGTTTCTTGCCCCTTGGGTACTCTCACCGGTATTGTTTGCTGGATTGGTGCAACTTACCACTTTGGTGACGGTATTATCAATAAGGAGACTGTGATGATTTCGCAGGCGACTTTCGTGGGAAACATTACTTCCTTGTTCTCTACCCCCATTTACATCTTCATCATTTCCTACCTCAAGCCTGACGCTGTTCCTTTCGACTTGAATCTCTTGAATGACGGAATCTCAATGGCCGATGATGTTGACCATGAGGAGAAGGCAGCTATCGTTGTGTCCGATAAAACTGAAAGATGCTTGAACAGACAATCGTGGTACAGTCTCTTTATCAATATTTTCATCTTGCTTGGAGCTTATGTTATCATTCCAACCGCATTGTACGGAAGCTCTCACGACTTAAGCAAGGGATCATTCACGGCATTGATTGTAATCATGTTAATCTGGTTGGTCATTGCAGCCCTTTATATTATCGTCTCTCCTTTGTGGCAAGGAAGAGAGTCTATTTCGAAGATTGCTCGTGTTCTTTTGAAGAAGGAGCCTCCTGCTTCGCTTAATTTGCCAGATGGTAGCGATACGGACAGCGTTGAAGAGGTAACGGAGCTCAATCAAGTCAAGGTATAATAAAAGAATAATAATTGGTTTATATAGATCCAATCCTTAATAGAGTTTATATTAATAATCCCGTCTCAATTGAGGTAAGTGGTTGTGTGTGGTTTTTTGACTTGATGAGAAACTGCCCTTTTGAATTCTTGCTCAGCTTTTCACAGAAGTCTTTCCTGAAATCTGGTCCAAGTAATGGCCCTTTCTCAAGGGGTCTAGTATTACCAAGCGATTTAATAAGTCGACAGTCTCGTCATCAAGGAGCTGCTCGGTTCCCTCGTGATCACGAATCAAGCTCTTTATGTAGATAGTTAACTTGAGACACCAAACGTTGTCGTGGTTCAACGGGCTGTCTTCTTTCTCCAACTCGTTGAGCTCTTGGACATCGCTCAACATTTGAAGAAGAATTGCGGTGTACTTATCTTCGGAGGCTGACTTGAGATCGTCGACAAATAAGCTCGCGTCTAAAAGCCAGGTCATGTATTTCCAAACTGAAGTATCTTCTGGATCCATGAACATTCCTGTCTTGACCAAATCAAGCTCGTGCGCTAAAAGGGCCGAAGGAGATGAGAAAAGATCCAATTCTTCCTCATACTCTGAGGCCAAGGAAGTAGGGTCTGATATCAGGCTCATAAGACCAAAAATCTTTGGAATGAGCTTCGATCTGTTGTGCCATGCGCTGAAATTCGAGATATTCTTCTTGATTTTGGAACTGGTATAACTGAATTCTGCCAAGTTGATCTTGAGTGCAGCCAAAGTCTGGTCCGCTGGACTTGCCGCTGCACCAATCGCATTTTTTTCAATATTCAGCACCACGTACCGCCGATAATGCCAGCCGTGGAAATTTCTGCTGTCTGCCTCTAATAGTTTCAGCACAATTGCCAACTCAAATTTCCAGTTTGCAACTCCTGAAGACTCGAGCTGTTGCAAGCACCACGTTCGGTGGTTCCAAATCCAGTAGCACTTGGGATACATCTTCAACTGGGCCATTACCATGCGGAGTTCATCATTCAATGTCTGTTCCCTCTCAATCTCACCTGATTCGAACAATGAGAGCAAAATGTGCCTTCGGTAGTTCCATGCAGCATTGAATTCGGGATTTAGTTCGAGGAGTTCGGTGGTATGTCCAAGAGCTTCCTTGGTGTACTGCTTCAATCTTTTCTGCTCTAGAACTTTCTTGGTAAGACGACGGTAGTGGGCGATTTTGAGCCGATCTTTCTGGAGTTTTGCATTCCGAGCCGCCTCCGACAAGAGGATTCTCTTGACTCCGTGTTGCTTTATGTTAGTTTTGTTGTGATACGGGAGGTAGGACCGGTACTTACCATGCTGAGTAGAGGGTTGGATAACTTTCGAGAATCAGATAGGTGTTTCCGATAGTCAAACTGTGAGCGCGCGAAAGTTATTACGCGAACCGCACAGTATTCGTACCTTTAGAACCCACACTTCGAATACAAAAATATTCCATCTTACCCTCTATCGACCTACAGCCTCCAGAGAATACAGAAAATCTATATTTTGGTGATCTTTCACAAAAGCTCTAGCTATGTACAAGTAATTTACGTGGGGCCTGTGTAGTCTAAGCAACAGAGGTGCTAACTTCAAGGTTTCCCAATCCGATTGGAACGGGCGACAATTCGCCGTCGCCGTAAGACGCCTTGAAGAAGGCATAATTCAAAACCACGTCATCGATGTTTTTCATTGCTGGATCCTTGGCAAATTCGGGGTCGATGAAAAAGAAAACTGGCATGTCCACTTCCTCGCCTGCGGCCAATCTCTGCTCCTCGAAACAGAAACATTGGATCTTGTTGAAGTATGGGGCGACATGATCTGGGGTGACAGAGTACGTGGCCATACCCACAATGTCCTCCTTGGACATATTTTTCGCTCTGTAGAAAACCAACGCGGTTTCTCCAGGAACCACATAAACCTCCTTTTGCAAAGGCGTAAATTTCCAAGGAAGAATGCCTGAGGCCTGACAAGTGAAAGAAATTCTAATTCTCTTGTTAGTGTTGATAGGAACCAACTTATCAGGAGTGAACAGACGGGTATCGGTGATGGGAACACCACCCCATCCGGTTCTTTGACAAAGATAACGATAGAAGGGAACCGAAACGCACGAAAGACCCAAAAATAACATGATCACAGATCCAGAATAGTAGGCGGCACTTCTGTTTCTCATTTTAACCTTCTGAGCTTGTTCTCTTTGCAACTGGTCCAAGTTACTTCTCATGCCACTGGCAGGTTTATTTTGCAAGCGGAAGCTCTTGATGTTAAATTTTCTGGATATCACACTTCTCTGCTTGAGAAGAGAACTTCCCGCATTTTGCCTGGGAAGCGCTTTGAGGCTTTGTACCAAACCTATCTTGAACATCAGGACTTGGTGACTAGATCGAACAACGAGAAATGGTGCTACAAATGTGCGATAGTCACACGTGACCTTCAACGGAGGAAATTCCGTAGTACTACCAAAGGACTAATTCAAAAGAGAAAAGAAAATGCAATTATGACATAATATATATATATATATATGTATGATTCTATTGAAGCAACTCTTGAAGCTTTTCGTTGGTGTACTGGTCGTTCAACGACATTAGAGCGTTGAAATCATTCTCACTCAATGCTTGTCTCAAGGACAATATCACTTTCTTCAAATACTCCCTTACGTTGAGTTTGTATACTGGATCCAGAGCTTCGAGAAGTCTCTGGTATCTTAATTTTTCTCCGTGAGGGGCAATGTCTTGGTCAAGGTAAGAATAGTTGTCAATGTCAGAGTAGATATAATCTCCATTGTATGCCTGACAGTTTCCAGTCGTATCTTCGTTAACCTCTTCCAAGAACAAAAATGTCCTCCTAGCCAACTCGGCAAATTTCTCTGGAAGCCCATGCAAATTCTTTGGAATGCCATATTCAGCCAAGTTCAAAAACGCGAGGAGGTTCACCTTTTTGTTTCTTGGGTTGCCATTATTCTTGTAGTAATTCATCCACACATTGATAAAAGATCCGCAATCAATGGCCAAGTGGTCGAAAACTTGGAAGAAAATCTCCGCTGACTTCGTGGCTAATCTGGACAAAACAAGCAAAATCTTGTTCGCCAAAACAATCGTGTGGTTCTCATCTAGGACGTAACTAACCATGGCATTTATCAACCCACTATTGATCAAGTTGGTGATGAATTGCTCATTGGTGGACTCTTGTAAAAACAAAATATCGCAAAGAGCGATGAATACTTCAAATGCATCGTCTCTCATATTCGCCAAATAGCCTGAAAGAACTCTGAAGATGCCGACGCCAAAATCGGTTTCATATAGCTTGGGCACCAAGAGAGAGTAACTTCTTGAAATGGACAAAATTGTTGGAAGAATTTCAGTGGAGTCCATCAATGCCGGTTGAATAAGTCCGAAGTATTCGAGAATTTCTGAGTTCGGTTCCGCCTCAAACGGATAATATTGAAGTACTGAGAGCCATAGGTCATATCCATCTTCCGCAAGCAACGAGTAGTATTCACTAGTGGGGGAACAGCAGCTACTGATCAACGGCATTGTTATGAAGTTTGTTTCGGAAGATTTCTGGTTCAATGCAACCACCAAGTTCTTCAAAACTCGCAATAAAGAAGTTTTGAGAATAGAGTCTTCACTTCCTTCGAAGTTGGCCTTCTCCCAGTAACCAGGCACAACCTGAAGGACTCTAATCAAGGTTTCTTGGTCAATCAATGGGTTACATCTTTCGATCAAAGTAGATAGAGTGTCCAAAATATATAACTTGGACTCCGTGAAATTCATTTCTGACAACATGCCTATTGAAAGGGACACAAACTCTTTCAAGAACGGCTGGAAGTCTTGCTTGTTGAAATCCCAGTCATTGATAACTGTGCGAAGTGTTTGAATCGCAGTCAACTTCACGACCTTGTCATTAATTTTGTTTTCTGGCTGTAAGAAGTTGATTAGAAGTTTGTAAATTTCGATTCTGCTTTCTCTAGAACAGTTTACAGACACCCAAGAGCTAATAATGAGGCACATTCTTCTTTTCAAAATTTTATTTTCAACCAAATCGTTGCTCAAGCCTTCTGGAATGAAAACCTGTTGCAACAACTGGTCGAAACTAATTTTATCGGCGATAGAATCCGATGAAAGTTGAAAAGTGCAAAAAATGGAGTCCTTGATGAGGATATTGGTGACTGAGTCGTTACTGGACAACCCGTTCGAGATCTTGTTCAAGACAAATTCCGAGAGATCTCCCTTGAAGAATTTAATGAGGTCCATGTAAAAATTCTCCGCACAAGGTCTCACTTGGTATTCCCAACTGGAGCTTAGCTCTTCGTTAGTCCATTCTTCGGGTTCTAAGAGCCATCCTTCCAAATCTGACGGCTTAAGTCTCAAGTACCAAGTGATGATCAAGTCACAGAGATTGAAAATCACCTCCTTGGTGAAGAACTCTGTTTTCAATTTGTTGATAGCGTTATTGACTTCGTCCTTGTCGTTTCTTTGTTTGAGTGTCACTGCGCCTTGTTTGTAGACGTAGTTCACCATCTTCTTCAAGATCAAAAATCCCTTTAACGCCAATGTTTCCCAAAAGTCGTTTTCTTCACCGCTGTTGTAAATAGCTTCGGCTTTACTCTCGAGGAGCGTCATGAATGTAGAAACAATTTCTTGAGAGCAGGAAAGAAGGACAAAACTGGTCGGGTTGTGGTTGATCAAGTTGACATACAACTTACTGTAACTCTTGACATATTTTTCAAGCAAATCCGAAGAGTACTTCTCGTGCTCCGTGACTAGGCCTTGGAGGTGGGTCACAGTCAACTTCAAGAACTCGACAATATCCACATTCTTGTGGGGCTGCTCGAAACCTTCCGGGATGATACGTCTTAAATTCTTCAAGCACAAGTAGCAAATCTCCATTATGGTCAAGTCCATGGAGGTGGTCCACATATGGAAAAACTTGCAGTACAGCTTGATCAAAACCGGAACAAGGATAGGCGCCTTACTTTGCAACGCATGCCTGGCCCTTCCAATTCTCACCATCGACACTGACTTGATCATTTGGTTCAAAATCACCAATAAGTTGTTGGTGGCGGCAAGGTTGCCCTTGTTGAACACGTAGTCCTCCAATGTTTTGCTGATATCGTCAAATAAAGTAGGCCACTCGCTGGGGAAGTCAAACCGCACGATTCTGGCAATGGCGTGAGCATTCTGGATTGTCAACTGGCTATTCTTCTCATCAATGAGGTAGAAGAGTCTGGTCTTGATTTGGGTCTTTTCCTCCTTGGAAATGGCACCCGAGCGGGACGATCTCCAGTACTTTTCAATTCCATTTTTGAAGCAGATAATGGCCATCCATCTCACACTCAACGGCAATTCCGTCTTGAGGTAGATGTCTTGGAGAATGTAATGGAAGCCCGGACAAGTTTCCCACGTTTTCAATTGCTGTTCGGCAGTTTGCTGGATTGCGCCTCTTTCCGGCCCATCCGCAATATTAAGGACGTTCAAAACCTCGTCGTACGTAATGGGCATTATGGTTGCTTGGTTTTTGTGTGAAACTCCATCATTCAATTTGATGGGCATACTGTGGATGTATGCAGGCGGTAGTCATCCCACCAGGGCCGGGCTGGGTTTACTGGGGTTGGTGGACGGGTTTTGCCGGAAACGGTTCTATAAAGTATTATTAACGCTAGTTAAAAAAGGGGGGCAACAAGAAAGAAAGTTCAAGAGGACTCGGTGCTCACCATCTGCATGTCTCGTCACCCTCAGCCCACTCCTTCTCCAAATATCCGAGTTGCGCCTTCACTTTCTGCACGAGATCCTTGTCGCCCATGTTTTTGCCCAAGTTGTCGCTGATCTTGATGGAAGGGTTACCTGCCGCTTCACTAAGCTTGATGACAATGTTCATAGGAGGCGATTTGTCGAACGGAGCAACGTTGCGGTGGAAATCGTTGGTGAGAAACGTACCAATGCCAAAAATTACCTTGAGCCCGTCTTCCTCCGCGGTTTTCTTGTACTTGAGGCACTTTTCGATGTTCAACGAGTCGGAAAAGCAAATCACCTTGGAAAATGGCGGAAGCCCCAACTTTCGGTAGTGAGCCGCGATCTTGTGGCAGTACAACTCTGGATCGCCCGAATCTTGCCGCACGCCGGTATAGTAGTCGGAATATGGCTCTTTAAACACTCTGAGGTACGCATCGGTTCCAAATGTGTCTGTGAGCGCCAAGCCGGCGTTCTTTGCACCAAAACTCTCGAGCCAGTAGTCCATCGCCAGCTTATTGGCATTGACGTAATCCTGGGTGATGGACGCCACACCCATAAACCACTCGTGCGCGACTGTACCCACGGGCGAGATGTTGTACTTTTTCGCCAAAAGCACGTTGGATGTGCCGAGCAATGACTTCTCTCCGTTCACTTGTTTCGCTGCTTCGCAAAGAGATCTGACAACCAAATCTTGGGCCTCCAACGATCTTCTTCTTCTGGTACCGAAATCGCTAAATGCGCACCCGGCCTCTATAAGCTGTTTGGCCTTGTGCATTGCAAGTTCCTCTTGGCCGGTGTAATCCCACGCTGTATCCACAAACTTGAAGTACGCTTCCGATACGAGGGCCAAAAGAGGAATTTCGTAGGGAATGGTCTCGTACCATGTTCCAGAAATCATCATTGAGAAGTCCTCGAGGTTGGACTCGTCATTGATGAAAGTCACCTGGTCTTTGGGGTGTAATCTAAACTGCTTCAAAGAGTCTAAGTATTCCTTGGGATAGAAGGGGAATTTAGCTCTCAAGTATTCTATTTCGTCGTCAGTAAACTCAAGATCGCCTAAAAGGACGATTTGACCTTTCAACCACTCAATTGCCTTGCGGTTGAGTACCATCAGTTTTGTTCTGTTAGTATATTTGTACTTCACTGGAACATCTTTGAAGTGCTGGAAAACAGCCGCCTGCATCGACAACTTGTACAAGTCTGTATCAAGGAACGATGTGATAGACATTTTGTTAGGAGATGACATGATTAGATGGTGTCGAGGCGGAGGTAATTCAATCTATGTTATCGCTCGTAGTCGTAGTCTGTGTCGCGGTTGTGCGTGTACGGAGTCACACCCGTACATCTGGCGCATCGTGAGTCGTTGGATGGGCAAAGTGGAACAAACTCGCTAAGGTAAATCAGTGGTGGACAAGAAAAAATAAATTACAGCTTTTCTGAAAGTAAAACGGAAACTAGAAAAAAATAAATAAAAAAATAGTGACTCCTGCGCGATTCGAACGCGCGCATCTTACGATAACAGAACTTGAGTCTGCCGCCTTAGACCGCTCGGCCAAAGAGCCCTTGTTGAAGTATACTTGCCGTACTAGTTTTGGTCAGCAGGTTATGACAACAGCGATAGGACCAAAAAATAATGACTCCTGCGCGATTCGAACGCGCGCATCTTACGATAACAGAACTTGAGTCTGCCGCCTTAGACCGCTCGGCCAAAGAGCCTTTATTAATGTGTTGACATGGGTGGGTGATAACATTCTGTGGCTCTGGGTATATTGTGGGCAAGAATGGGTTTGTTGTAAGATTGTTCCAAAGCTGTGCATTATGCAAGCTGTCTCCCCACCTTATGGTCGGTGGGGTGATCGAAACACAGTATATCCTAATTCTCGTCTTTGAAGCAGGCCAAAGGTGTTTTTTTTTTTTCTACAGAAGGCCCGTGCGTGTGATCTTCAGTGCGAGCACCGCAGAGGCAACAAAAATATTTAGGCGTGCGTCGCAAAATAAGCTTCGGTTGCAGGAGGAGCGTAACCAAGAAGTAGAATTTTTCGGCGCGAAGCTAAATTTGGGTTGAGAACTCGAGCCTATTGTGGTCAGGTGCTATTGTCAAAAGTTTGCGAAACGGGCAGACAAGGCCGGGGGGCGACGCAGAAGCGAAAATGGGCCAAAGCGGGCCAAAGCGAAATGGGCGACTTCTGGAAAACGGGGTAGGTACGGCGGGGTGGAGGGGCATGGAGCAAGTGCGAATGCGGCCGAATGTGGGCCACAAATTCCCGCTGTGTGCGAATATACTGTAGGTGGGGCGTATACTGTAGGTGGGGCGTATACTGTAGGTGGGGCGTATACTGTAGGTGGGCGTATACTGTAGGTGGGCGTATACTGTACGGTGTGCGATGGTGGTGCTTCTAGGGATGGGAATGCACACAGCACAGCAAAAGAAACAGAGCAACTGTCTACACTAGGGCATAGGCAACAATGGGGGAGTCATGTGGTGCAAGGGGTGAATAGGGGAGGAACAAAGAAGCCCAATGGGGAAAAAACGGGAGAAGCGAAGAACGGGGAAGCGTGACAGAAATTGGGTCACCCCAGTTTCGCGCAGGTTTGCGCGGGGCCAGGAGTGTGCAATGCCAGAACGCTAAAGCTGAATATCAAGATCTCCGACAATGGGCGGAAGTAGGCCGCAACGCGGAGATTGGCGACGGGAGACAAGGAGAAGAGAACGAAACCAGAGAAGCCAGAACCAGTCCCAAACCAGTCCGCCCAGAATTGACCCAGAATTGACCCAGCCCAGCCCAGAACCAAAACCATCGCAGCCAAAACATCGCAGCCAATACCATCTAGCAATACCATCTAGCAAAACCATCTCAGTCAAAACCAACCCAGCCAAAACCACCTCAGCCAAAACCACCACAGCAAAAACCACCACAGCAAAATAAAATGTCGTCTACACTGCTCGCCCAACCTTCGCTCCAGCCCATGCGCCCCGCCACGTTCTTCCGGCCAGGTATTGTCGCGCGCGATTTGCGTGCGCAATTCTCGGGTTATTTTTTTTGCTTTTCCCTGGGCGTGCGTGGTCAGCGTCCTGTCTGTGGATAGAAATAGGTGCGTGTTCCCGACTCTCCATTCCCACCGTCTACATTCTCTTCCCCTTCCCAATGAAGAAGCACACCAAGACTCAATCCACCTACGTATGTCGTCCGAGACTGGCTCCGGAACCACGCCGCCCCGGCTGTTTCCGCGCCCATCCCCATTTTACCCCACACTTTAGCCGTGGCTTACTAACACCCAGGCGTTTGACAATACGGCCACCAACGTGGCAGCGTCGCAAATGCGCAATGCGTTGAACCGTCTCGCCGACACCGTCTCGGACAAGGAGCAGCAGCGCCGCGTGGAAAACGAGTTGGACACGTTTTTCGCCTTGTTCAGAAGATACTTGACCGACAAGGCGGCCGGCAACACCTTGGACTGGGACAAGATCAAGTCGCCCTCGCCCAGCGAGGTGGTGCAGTACCGGAGCTTGGAGGAGAAGCCGGACAAGGACACCGCCAACTTGGCCAAGTTGGCAGTGTTGAAGTTGAACGGCGGGTTGGGCACGTCCATGGGATGCGTGGGCCCCAAGTCTGTGATTGAGGTCAGAGACGGCAACACCTTCTTGGACTTGTCTGTGAGACAGATTGAGCACTTGAACAGAAGATTCGACACCGACGTGCCGCTTCTCTTGATGAACTCGTTCAACACCGACGCCGACACCGCCAAGATCATCCAGAAGTACCAGGGCCACCGCATTCGCGTGCGCACCTTCAACCAGTCGCGTTTCCCCAGAATCTACAAGGACTCGTACTTGCCTGTGCCCGAGTCCAACGACGACGACTTGGAGTCTTGGTACCCTCCCGGCCACGGCGACTTGTTCGAGAGCTTGGTTTCCTCCGGCGAGTTGGACTCGTTGTTGGCCCAGGGCAGAGAGATTTTGTTTGTGTCCAACGGTGACAACTTGGGTGCCACCGTCGACACCAAGATCCTCGACCACATGATCGAGACCGGCGCCGAGTACATCATGGAGTTGACCGACAAGACCAGGGCCGACGTCAAGGGTGGTACTTTGATCAACTACGAGGGCCAGGTGAGATTGTTGGAGATTGCCCAGGTGCCCAAGGAGCACGTGGAGGAGTTCAAGAGCATCAAGAAGTTCAAGTACTTCAACACCAACAACTTGTGGATCAACTTGCGTGCGGTCAAGAGATTGGTGGAGTCCAACGCCATCGAGGCGGAGATCATCCCCAACCAAAAGACCATCTCCAAGGGCAACTCCGACATCAATGTTTTGCAGTTGGAGACCGCCGTTGGTGCTGCCATCAGACACTTTGACGGCGCCCACGGGGTGGTTGTTCCCAGATCCAGATTCTTGCCGGTCAAGACTTGTTCCGACTTGTTGTTGGTCAAGTCCGACTTGTTTTACCTCGAGCACGGTGCGTTGAAGTTGGACCCTATCAGGGACGGCTTTGCCAACCCATTGATCAAGTTGGGTTCCCACTTCAAGAAGGTGAACGATTTTCAAAAGAGAATTCCTCACATGCCTAAGATCTTGGAGTTGGACCACTTGACCATCACTGGTAATGTGAAGTTGGGTAGGGACGTGGCGTTGAAGGGAACCGTCATCATTGTTGTCAACGAAGGTGAGTCCATTGACATTCCAAACGGAGCCATTTTGGAGAACGTGGTTGTCACTGGAAACTTGCGTATTTTGGAACATTAGTTTGGTGCCGAAGATCAACTTCATCAAAACATAAGTTTTTGTCTTATCTTTCTTGTACTATGAATTCATATCCGTGCGTGAAGGCTGTAGCAAGGGTTGTTGTATGTTTCTTTATTTGTCAATCTAATCCTCTTGGGCTTTGATTTTCTGTCTTGTCCAACTTATAATATTGCTACTTTTATCGGGTGCGCATCTTCTTGCTTTTGCGCTTTTTCGCCTTTCGTATCTATATTTTTCAAAAATTATGTTCCTCACAGAATATCACAAATTAGTAAAGTGTAGACAAAAAACATTCAAACCGTTTCAAATGACTTCGTCTCCTCCCGAAAAGGAATTCCAATCTTTTTTTTTGCTGCCCATCTATGCAAGGGCCAAGCAAGTTCAAAATGCTTGTGTAATTCTAGTGGAAGAGAATATATACCAGTTCTCGTATAAAAAAATATTGGAATTTTTTTTTAAACACTTGAATCAGTTATCTCGTGCCTTAAAAAAACCTGTTTCAGTGTACGACCGACAATAATGCTAAGTCATAGTGGCAAAAGTGATACTAAAAAGTGGCATATTGCTTACGCATTCACTAGATATCAATAAAGGCTCTTTGGCCGAGCGGTCTAAGGCGGCAGACTCAAGTTCTGTTATCGTAAGATGCGCGCGTTCGAATCGCGCAGGAGTCATTATTTTTTTCTATTTTTTCTTATCTCATAACTGAGGCCACATACCAGCAGCAAATCTGGTAAAATCATACAGTCAAAATGTTGAGACAGCGTAATCATATCTTTAAAGAGGAAAAAAATCTATTCATCTAAGAATAATAGTCTTTGAAAAGGGAGTCCCTTTTATATACAGTTACAGTGGCCGAGTGGTTAAGGCGACACCCTGCTACTTAGCAGCTCAGGTGTTGGGCATTGCCTGCGCAGGTTCGAATCCTGTCTGTGACGTCAAGTTTTTTTTATTTTTCTAAGTGGTTCTGACATATTTCGCAACTAAACGATGGTATTTGCACTCGGCTGGTTCTTTGTTAATATATTTCATTTGCTTGAGTAAAATTTTTATTCACATTAATGTCACGCCTGACTTTGTACCCAAGTGTCCATAAGAAACATATACCAGCTAGACATTGGAGCACCATAGTCGATGACAAGACCTCGATTTTGCAGATTGACATTGCCAACAACATCGTAGGCACACCAATAATCACCTACCGACCCAAATTTATCCAAATGATCCCAAGACATAGTCTTTAGGCCATCCATATTGAACCGTGGTTCTTCAAACTCTATTGGCAAAAGAACAGACTGAATGGAAATCATAACCTGGTCGATTTTGGGATTGACTTCAGAATTACCCGTTTCACCCTTTTTGGAACCATCAACCGTGTACTTGGTGCGTAGCTCACTCATAAATGCTGGTAATACACGGTTGTCTGATTGATGAGACGTGGTGTACACTAGAGTGTACCTGTCATCATACAATTGAGCCCAAGAACTGGAACACAATTCCTGGGATGAAAAATCCGTAGGGACATTTTCCGGCGGAGTAAGAATCCCAGCGGCCACGGCAAAGTGCCAATTGAAATTGACCATTTTCACACGTCCGGAAATCTCCTGCCCTAGCCACATGAATTCGGCATTGAGCTTATCGGAGAAGTCGTATGCGGCCGACAATACCCCATAGAAAGGTAACGCAGAAGAAATCAACAACCCTGGCAAGGTTTTGGATTTATTAATCACCATGAGAGAGGGATCCAAAAGCTTGGTATATCCCTTGTATCTCACGCGCTGCGTGTGAAGCACTTCAGGAGCGTGTATGTCAAAGAACGACTTATCAAAGTCGTTAACAACGGCATAATTGTTGAGTAGATCTTTTACTTCAAGAGAACCCTGTGATGATTTATGAGGTTTGAAATCTAGCAGGGCTCTGTGCTTGAAAAAGAGAGTCCCATGTTCTTTATACATGCTGTTTTCAAACAATTCCAGCAAATCTTTCATTAAAGGGATAGTCTTTGCGGATATGACCATCATCTCCTCGAAGGAATTGAAAATGGAGGACAATGCCAACATAAGGCTATCGCTGATGTTGACGCCCTCATTGATTGTCGGTTTAACATTGATAAGCCTGATATCCTGTGTGGGCATTTCAAGCACAGAACTGTCCAAGGAATTGGTGGTCAAGTATTTGTTGCGAGAATCCAAGGCAAAATCTACCGTGTCCTTCCCAGCAGCTTGAATTGATCTAGCAGCTTCATCGTTGATATAATTTTCACCAACATAGACAATTTCAATCGGAAGCTTATTACCCATTGCACGAAGTATATGTATCAAGCTCACCGTGTTTCTTAATTGAACTGATTTTTCATGTTGTGGAAGCAAAGGAATAACGATTCCCTTTCCCTTCAGAGATTCTCGAACCAGAGCTATGACGTTTTTGTGTGATGCCGATGCCAATTTCCGATCAACCGATGGCATCCGTCCCAGGAACCACGGAAGCAATTGCTTAACAATTGCGTTGAACGAGACATCCTTATTTAGAATAGGGCACTGTGAATCCATCAAGCACTTGCCAAAGACGCGCAAGTGGTTCATATCGTCAACAAACCCTTCCTCAAATGAACTCAACTGATGTAGCAGCTGATAGTATAGTTTCTCTAGTTCCTCCATATGAGATTCATCGAATCGAATTCCCTGCGCCTTAAGTCTTCGGCGATAGTGCTTTTTCTCTTCCGCAATCCACTTTTTCTTCTGATATAGAAGCAGAGGGAACTCTGTCTTGAGCACTTGTTCAAAGTTGGGTAAGGCCCGATGCGGAAGGTAAGACAATAGTCTCTTCAAATAATTTTCACACGTGGAATCTAGGCTCGCATAGTGAGAGGGAAGGGCAGTCCACGAGGTGTAAATTGCATTTTGGAAAGTGCTTCTTCTTTGATCCAATTTGAACGGCTTCACCGGATACCTCAACGATGGATCCGCACCTGGGGAGAGGAAATAATATAGGCTTAAAAAGGTCAATATTAGAGCCAATATAGCATAGTTTTTTAGGCGAGGATGGCCCATTCGGAGAATCATGGAAGCAAGCAAATGTGGTTGATTTCGATTGTAGAGCGTATGTACATCCTACGCGATCTAGATGGGTAATACGAAGCGAGAGAAATGTGACAATGGTACTGTTACACGAATTGGTACCGATCAATTCGGATATAATGGGGAACGAAAGCTGGATAGTGGATGAGTTGGACCATATTAGAAAAGGAAAAGTCAATGAGAGAAATCCGGTAATGGTCACTTGCGTCTGATCCTATCTACAATATGCGGAGGTGTAAGTAGCAGAAGCCAACCGATCGCTTTCTGCAAGTATATAACTACGTAATTTTCAAGTTGTCGAGTTCATCACGCAAACCGGAATTCGGAGAAAATGGTACGGCGGGATTCTCCGGCTCTGATGTGACTTGAACATGTCCAGCATTCAATGGAGTCATGGCATCAAAGTTGAACCCCGGTGCAACTTTCCTTTGCAGATCTTTTAGCCAGTGGCGATAAAGATCCGATTGCTGGAGACGCCAATCCGGGTCTAGATTCGCCTGCTTGAGCGTGTCCAACTCTGCAATCCAGGATTCCAAATCCTGCTTTGTCAAGGAAACCTTGGGAGGAATTACACTACCTGGGAGTGTGGCAAGCAACTTGGAGTAGTTTGTGTTGAGCGACACGGGCTTTGGCGGCTGGAATGCGGGATTCCGAATCAACGGCACTTGCTGAAGAAAGGGATCGGCTGGAGGTTAGAGGGAGCGATAGAATAGGAAGGGGAGTACGTACGAGTATCTGTGTCGTCCATGGACAGTGTGTAAATCGGGGAATTTATAAGACGATGGAGGAGATTGGATGGAGTTTAGATGGGGGGAAATGGAGATCAGCTAGACGAAGGTGGTCGGTGAAGGTGGTCAGTATAAGAAAAGCCACTGCAGAGTTCAAAACCCGAATCTGTGACACAATTTTGCGTAAATAAACAAAGTGTTTCCGAACCGACCAGTCAAGCAATCGAGAGACCAATGATCTCTAGTGTGGCAGAAGAATTCGTGGGGTTTGGCACAGGCAAAGTAAGTGTAGGTCAGTATTAGGCGGTGCGCACTCAGTATAGGAAACAAGTGTCATAGTAAAACAGTCTCTTGGACCCCGCTGGACCTCTACTCCATGTCCCTCTTCTATTCTTACAGAAACAAAACGCCTCTACAGCACTCGAAAATGGTCTTTCTATAATACACAAGACGTACCCCGCCTAGTTGTCCTTGTAATGACGAATCAAAATGTAGGCGTTCTCCTGCTTCAAGTTCGACAAGGATCTGTAGCCGCCCTCCAAGCGCATCAACAAGCCGCCAAAAGAAATGTACACCGCCATCTTGTCGTTGTCCGAGCTCTCCTCAAACTTGTAAACGGTTCCGTACATCACGTAGTCGTAGTCGTCGGCCAAGGATCTGTCGCCTCTCTTGGGAGGTCTCCACGAGCCGTTGGACGTCAACATCGACGATTCATTACCCAAAGAGGAAGCCAACGCAATGGTCAAAGAGTCGGTATCTTTGACGGGGAACAACTCTCTGTTAATGTCCAACGTGATCTTGATGTCTTGCGAGGTGGACGACTGGGCCTCTATACGGCTGACCTTGTTGTATCTGGCATTGTCGATGGATTCGACATTGAACATGTCTTCAAACAAAATCCCGGACATGGTTGAAGGATGGCCTATTGGACGGGTAAGTGGTCGATGAGAAAGAAAAATGAGACTGGAGCGCTGGCGCACGTGACGCCGCAGTAGACGGCACTGCACACAGTGGACTGTACCTGCCACTTTGTTATCCTCATTCGGGTCCCACGTAAATATTCCAAGAATAGCTCTTCACCTGCCAGCGGTTTCTTTTGTTGTGCAATTTGCGGAGAACACGGAGAAGGTCAAATTGGACTGGAAAAGACGCAAAACCAGGAAATTGCTAAATCAAACCAGAAAAAGGGCCACTCTACTGAATCGAACCGCCCAGATCAAAGACGTCATAAAGAACTACCCTTAGAGTGGTTCAAAGAACAAACAAAAACTGAAGCGAATTCGGACCACACTCAGCGAAAGAGATTGGGCCAGCTCATTGGAAATAATCAAACCTCTCAACCGCTCTACTATCCTATTGGCCATACATAGCCAGTCGACTCGACCAGATCTCCCCGTCAACATCCCCAAAGATACAAAAGACAACAAATCGCACAAATGAGTGAAAAGAAAACATCGAGACTCCAATCACTTTTCCTCGTCTCCCTTCTTGCAGTCGGCACATACTTGACGTTTTCCTTCGCATCCAGCTTAGGGACAGAGGAAGAGTCGCAATGGACCGAAGTTCTTCTCACGAAAAGAAGCAGCTCGTTTCTCAAGACACCGGGGTTCAGAATTCTTGTGGCCGTGGGCGTTTTTGTGATACTTAACGTGGTTGTGATTACAGTCCACCACGTTGTACAAAAGGTGAGTCGGTCTACCACTCTGTATAAGTCGATCGAACACGTTGTGTCTCCTTTTTAAGTACGTCTCCATTCTGAGACCGGATAGGTAAATATGAATATGGATTATACCTGTGGGTGTGCTTGCGTAGCTTGGGTAGGTCAACTAGTGCAGAGCTGG
The DNA here is from genome assembly GCA_030674715.1 of Clavispora phyllophila. Taxonomy (NCBI): domain Eukaryota; kingdom Fungi; phylum Ascomycota; class Pichiomycetes; order Serinales; family Metschnikowiaceae; genus Clavispora; species Clavispora phyllophila. The sequence goes on along the minus strand of JAKUAN010000045.1, from coordinate 50,059 downwards.
ATATAGTGTTACTATAACTGTTTGCATAAGTCTCTGTGGCATTTTCAATAGTTTTTTCTCTTCTAGCTAGTACGACACTTCTAACTGCGAATTCTCCTCTCTTTCCTCTCTTTCTCTGTTTCCTCTGTTTCCTCTGTTTCCTCTGTTTCCTCTGTTTCCTCTGTTTCCTCTGTTTCCTCTGTTTCCTCTGTTTCCTCTGTTTCCTCTGTTTCCTCTGTTTCCTCTGTTTCCTCTGTTTCCTCTGTTTCCTCTGTTTCCTCTGTTTCCTCTGTTTCCTCTCTTTTCTCCTTTTTCTCCTTTTTCTCTGTCCTCTCCTTCCTCTCTTTCCTCTCTCCCTTCCCACCCCACCAAAATAAAATATTCCTGAATCCAGAACCTACATCTATTTTGCGTAAGATGCGGAGCGCAACCATTCGCATGCTTGTGCATTAGGTTGCGCGGAAAAGTCCGAGATAAGATTATGCGCATTGGTACAAAGCAAATGTCATTTTCTCACCCATTTCTGCATCGAAACTTTTCCCCATATTTCACCTTCCAGAGACTCCCTTCCGTTTTCCTCCCAATGTCCGAGGTCAGTCGAGTGCGCAAGATTTTGCAGATTTCCTGTGCCATTATATGGTGTTTACTAGCTGCTGGACCTGTTTTCGGCTTTGCTGCGCTCAAGCCGATTTTGTTGGAAGAAGGTGTCTATAGCGAGAAATGCAATGTCGACGTGGACACTTTTTCCAAAGATAAGGTCTCGTGCACCGCTCAGGACTTGTCTTTGAACTTTCTTTTCACCGTGGCATGTATGGTGACCAATATCTCCGCTCTTCCAGTGGGGTCGTTGTTGGATGAGTATGGACCAAAAGTTTCGGGTATTATTGGCTCTTTGGTAATCTTCTTGGGTGCAGCAACGTTGCTGTTTGCCAAGTCACTCACATTTATTGATGGATACCTCTGCGGCTACACATTGTTAGCGCTTGGTGGTCCGTTCGTGTTCATTTCGTGTTTTCAGTTGACTAATGGTTTTCCCAAGAACTCGGGGCTCATTTTGGCTCTTTTGACAGGGGCGTTCGACTCGCTGTCGGCCTTGTTCCTTGTCTACAGACTCATCTACTCCAATGTTGCCCAGTTGTCGTTGCACAAGTTTTTTCTTGCGTACTTGGTGGTGCCGGTGTTCATCTTTCTTTGTCAAATCACCATCATGCCTGCTGAGTCTTACAAGACCGTTGGAACGTTAGCGAAAATCGCTGAAACCGCAATTGACGAAACGGGAAAGCCCTTGAACAAAGACTTGCTTCTTCCGGTCGATAGAGACGCCCCTGAAGACACTAGCTCCTACTACCAGCCTAATGTCAACGAAACCACATCTTTGCTTATGAGAAGAGCGTCTTTTGCTTCTTTTGGTGGCAGAAGGGACTCCTCCATTCTGAGAGCGTCCAGATGTTCTGTCAAGTCTGTCTATGAACAACAGGCAGAAGACAGATTGTACGAGAGCACCGGGGGTGTTTTTGGCGTGATGCACGGATATACCATCACCGAACAGTTGAAGTCGCCATGGTTTTTGTTAATGGCAGTATTCACCACCATCCAAATGCTCCGTATAAACTACTTTGTTGCCACCATCAAGGCTCAGGAGTTGTACCTCTACGGCGATGAAGAAGTGGCCACCACCATTAACCATTTTTTCGATTTTGCCTTGCCTTTGGGTGGTCTCTTTGCCATTCCATTCATCGGCTTGATCTTGGACAACCTCACCACCTTAACGGTTTTGCAGATTCTCTCTGTGGTTTCTGTGGTGATTGGTGTTCTTGGGTGTGTGGCGTGGATCCCTGCCACTTACCTTGGAATCATTCTCTTGGTGGTTTACCGTCCCTTCTACTACACTGCAGTTTCGGATTTCTGTGCCAAGGTTTTCGGGTTTGACACCTTCGGTACTGTTTACGGTACCATCATCTGTTTCTCGGGAATCTGTAACATCTTGCAACAAGTGATGGACAGCGTGACCCACAATTATCTCAACATGAACCCCATTCCGATCAACGTGTTGTTGACGTCATTGACGGTGATTTTCGCAGCTGCCATCTTACACTATGTCAAGTCTCAAGAACTGTCGATGCACAGACAAAACCTAGAACTCGAGGCCCAAGAAGCATCGCTCAGAGCCATGCCTCGCTAAGAGAATCGAAGATCCATATGCTGGCCGATATAATAATACGTCTAGAGAGAAAAATAAAATCATTTAATACCGTATGAAACCCCTGTATGGCGCCAGTTCACTGTTTGCGGCGTGCTTTACGCCGTGCTTTATATTCCTCATACACCGAGTCCGGATCCAAAGCCGTCAACTCCGGAACTCCGCTCACCACTGTTTCCGGCAGCTCCTGCAACGCCGAATACGACACTAGTGGCGCTGAAACGCACTTTTCCAATTCTTCGTCGATGTTGAACGGCAATTCCCGCCCGGGAGGTACTTCAAAATGCACGTGTGGCACCGAGTCCGACTTCTCTGTCGACATTTCCTTACTTGGACTTGGACTTGGCCTTGTTCTTCTTCGCCTCCTTCTCCTCTTTCTCGATCTGTCTTCTAGAACCCTTGATAAGCTCCAAGTGACCGACTCTGCTGGCAATCAACTTTTCTGTGCCAATGGAAGAGCCGACAGAATTTTTCAATTTGAACGCTTGCTGAGCAACGGTTTTCTTTGGCTTAATGATCAAAGGCGCAGCCGCTCTCAAATTCGCTTGTCTCTTAGTAACTCTGCCCTTACCTTTAGACTTCAACTTGAGGTTTCCTTGAGCCATTGTAAGAAAGAGTGGATCTATAAGGGTGGATTTGAGATGAGCATTTGTTATCGGTGCAGGAACTACAAGCCGATGGAGCATCTCTACGTGAGGAGACATCAAGAGAAGCCGGCAATTTTCTCTTCTAATTGTGGCTATACTGGTTGCAGAGATTTTGTGGTTTCAGAATGTGTCAAAAATACAGATTCCCGTATGGATCGTTCGTTCAGGCGAGATCTGCTAAAACGGCCTTGGATCTCTACCAGAAAAGCACCATCACCATTGAGACCCATCATGGGTCAGGCTTAGAAAGCAGAAATACAAGCAAACCAACTCTTGCCGCAGCAGAATATCGTGCCCAGTGACAACAGAACTATCAATAGCCGAACCAGAAAAAGCCGTGCCAGTTGTGTGACTCTCATGCCTGGGGCAATAATTAGGTGCGCACAAAAATAATTATTGACTCGCATTAGTCTTGACTCGGCCACGATACAAAACTAGTACAATTTCCTGCGCGAAGGATTTTTACCTTCTAGGTCTATTTAGCACATTCTGGCGATTAATAACTTCATTGAGAGCAATTCTTGCCTAAACCCAAGCTGCCTCAATACTCCCTGTCCTGTTTGAACTTTCAATGAGTGACAGTTTCCTTTCTTTACCTGGCCCCAGTGCCTTGTCTCCCTTCAGAGTCACCAACTTGGTTCTGGAGCTCGAGAAGAAGTTGAACCAAGCGGGAGTCATCTCCGAGGTCCGCTCGGCTTACACACACTACGTTTCGTTGAAGCAACAGTTATCTGCGTCGCAGTTGAAGTTGGTGGAGGTTTTGTTGACCTACGACTCGCCCGTGGATGAATCAGTGGAATCCAACAAGGTGTTGCAGCAGTTGTCCGCCGGTGCCAGCAACACCGCGGCGTCATTCCAGCAATTAGAGCAGCAAAACTCGGTTTTGGTCAGAATCTTGCCCAGAGCTGGCACGATCTCGCCGTGGTCGTCCAAGGCCACGGATATCGCTACCATCTGTGGATTGGGTGATTTTGTCGAGAGAATCGAAAGAGGAATGTCGTTGTTGATCACCGCTCAGCCTGGGTTCCCATTGCTCCAGAGCTTGCAGGAGCTGAAGGGAGAGTTGTTGACCTCTGTGTTCGACAGAATGACCCAGACTTTGTTCATCAACGAAAACACCCCACAACACGACGATTTGTTCGCTCACCACTCGCCCAAGCCTTTGGTGCACGTGGACATTTCGGGCGACAACTTGGTCAAGGCCAACAAGGACTTGGGCTTGGCGTTGGACCAGGGTGAGATCGACTACTTGGTCAACGCGTTCAACAATGTCATTGGCAGAAAGCCAACAGACGTGGAGCTCTTTATGTTTGCTCAGGTCAACTCCGAGCACTGCAGACACAAGATCTTCAACGCCGAGTGGACTATTGATGGCGTCAAGAAGGACTTGTCCTTGTTCAAAATGATCAGAAACACCCACAACAAGAACCCCCAGTACACGGTGTCTGCGTACTCCGACAATGCTGCAGTGTTCGAGGGTCCTTTGGGTTACGTTTTCACCCCCGACTTCAAGACCAAGGAGTGGAAGTCGATCAAGGAGAACGTCTTCACTTTGGTCAAGGTAGAGACCCACAACCACCCTACGGCGGTTTCTCCTTTCCCTGGTGCTGCGACTGGTTCCGGTGGAGAAATAAGAGACGAAGGTGCGGTTGGTCGTGGTTCCAAGTCCAAGGCCGGTTTGTCTGGTTTTTCCGTCTCCGACTTGAACATTCCTTCGTTGCCTCAACCTTGGGAGAGAGACGTTGGCAAGCCTGACCACATTGCGTCTGCGTTGGACATTATGCTCGAAGCGCCTATCGGATCTGCTGCCTTCAACAACGAGTTTGGTAGACCTGCCATCAACGGTTACTTCAGAACCTTGACTACGGAAGTGAAGAACCACAAGGGTGAGAACGAGATCAGAGGTTTCCACAAGCCGATTATGTTGGCAGGTGGTATGGGTGCCATCAGACCAGGTTTGGCGTTGAAGGACACCAAGATCACTCCAGGCTCGCACCTTATTGTGCTCGGAGGCCAATGTATGTTGATTGGTTTGGGTGGTGGTGCCGCGTCGTCGATTTCTTCCGGTGAAGGTTCGGCCGAGTTGGACTTTGCCTCTGTTCAAAGAGGAAACCCCGAGATCCAAAGAAGAGCCCAGCAGGTGATCGATGCGTGTGTCTCGCTCGGAAAGGACGACACCCCAATCCAGTCTATCCACGATGTGGGTGCGGGTGGTTTGTCCAACGCATTGCCCGAATTAGTGCACGACAACGACTTGGGTGCTGTTTTCGACTTGAGATCCATCTTGTCGTTGGAGCCAGGCATGTCTCCCATGGAGATCTGGTGTAACGAGTCCCAGGAGAGATACGTGTTGGGTGTTTCGCCAGAAAAGCTCGAAACGTTCAAGAGCATCTGTGAAAGAGAGCGTGCGCCATTTGCCGTGGTGGGTACTGCCACCGAAGAACAGAGATTGGTGTTGAAGGACACTTTGTTGAACACCACTCCGATCGACTTGGAAATGTCTGTTTTGTTCGGCAAGCCACCTAAGATGGCAAGAACCGCCCTCACCCAGAACTTGCAGTTGGAGAAGTTCTCCACCTCGGACTTGGACTTTTCGAAGTCGGTGGAGCGTGTGTTGCAGCTTCCTTCGGTGGGTTCCAAGAACTTCTTGATCACCATTGGTGACAGATTTGTCACCGGCTTGGTTGACCGTGACCAGATGGTGGGTCCATGGCAAGTGCCTGTTGCCGACGTTGGTGTCACCGCCACTTCTCTTGGTGACTCTGTTTTGACCACCGGTGAGGCCATGGCCATGGGCGAAAAGCCCACTTTGGCGTTGATTTCCGCTGCCGCTTCTGCCAAGATGTGTGTGGCCGAATCTTTGCTCAACGTGTTCGCTGCTGACATTCCTGCGCTCGACACCGTCAAGTTGTCGGCCAACTGGATGTCTGCTGCTGCGCACGACGGTGAAGGCGCCAAGTTGTACGAGGCGGTGCAAGCCATTGGCTTGGACTTGTGTCCAGATTTGGGTGTGTCCATTCCTGTGGGTAAGGACTCCATGTCCATGAAGATGAAGTGGGGCGACAAGGCTGTCACCGCGCCCTTGGCGTTGGGAATCACTGCTTTCGCGCCTGTGTCCAACACCTCCAACACCTGGACTCCCGAGTTGAAGGTGGTGGACGAAGACACCGTGTTGGTGTTGGTGGACTTGGCGGCCGAGGTCAAGAAGGCCTTGGGTGGTTCTGCGTTGGCCCAGGTATACAAGCAGGTGGGAGATGCTGCTCCAACAGTGCACTCGCACGCGGTGTTCAAGGGCTTCTTGAACGCGTTGATTGCCTTGCACCAGAAGTTGGACGTTTTGGCATACCATGACAGATCCGAGGGTGGTTTGTTCACCACCGTGGTGGAGATGGCATTTGCCGGCAGATGCGGTGTGGACTTGTCTTTGACTACCACCGAGGATGCATTGACGGAGTTGTTCCACGAGGAGCTTGGCGCGGTGTTCCAGATCAGATCCAGCGACCTCCAGTCGTTCGTGGACATTTTGGGTGCCAACGGCGTGGCCGAGAAGTTTGTGTCGGTTGTCGGTAAGCCCCAAGTGGCCCAGACCGTCTCCATCAAGGTCAACAACGAGGTGGTGTACGAGAACACCAGAGCCAAGTTGCAACAGTTGTGGAGCAACACCTCTTACCACATCCAGAAGTTGAGAGACAACCCCGAGACCAGTGCGCAGGAGTACGCTTCCATCTCGGATGACAAGGACCCTGGTTTGTCTTACCAGTTGACGTTCGACCCCAAGGCCATTGGCGTCGCTGCTGGTGACAGAAAGCCCAAGGTGGCTATTTTGAGAGAGCAAGGTGTCAACTCGCAGCAGGAGATGGCCTGGTCGTTCCAACAAGCCGGATTTGAGGTTTACGATGTTCACATGTCGGACATTTTGTCTGGCAGGGTCTCGTTGGACCAATTTACCGGTATCGGTGCTTGCGGTGGATTTTCCTATGGTGACGTTTTGGGTGCCGGTGCAGGCTGGGCCAAGTCGGTCTTGTTCAATGAGGTGGCCAGAAACGAGTTCAAGAAGTTCTTCCAAGACAGAGATGACACCTTCGCCTTTGGTGCTTGTAACGGTTGTCAATTCTTGAGCAGAATCGCCGAGTTGATTCCTGGCACGGAGAACTGGCCAGTTTTCGAGAGAAACTTGAGTGAACAGTACGAGGCCAGATACGTGATGGTAGAGGTGGAAAACACCGATGCCAACAACTCTATCTTCTTGCAAAAGTTGAAGGGCTCTAAGCTTCCTATTGTGGTTGCCCACGGGGAAGGTAGAGCATCTTTCAAGGATGTCGCTACTCAGAATGCCTTCTTGACTGCTGACAAGCAGACTGCCATCAAGTACATTGACAACTACGGCAATGTGGCCAAGAACTACCCATTCAACCCGAACGGATCCCCAGAGGGTATCGCTGGTATTACTAACGCCAACGGTAGAGTTTTGGCCATGATGCCTCACCCAGAGAGAACCACCAGATTGGAGTCCAACTCGTGGTACCCTAAGGAGAAATACGCCGAGTGGGAGGGTTACGGTCCATGGATCGGATTGTTCAAGTCAGCCAGAGAATGGGTTGGTGACAAATTTTAACTAAACAGGAAATAGGATAATAGAAAGTTTGAAGTATAGCGGGTGTAGGTGCAGTGAGCCATGGCGAAAGGAGTGAAAGCGAATGGATTTACGGAGTATGATGACATCGCAAAGTAAAATCCACGTGGAGAGGGAGAGAATGTTTGAGATTATATCTGAAGAAATGACAAGACGTCTGAGATGGTATATAGCGCCCATATTCAAGCATTATGGAGAGATTGAGAGCGTATCGAGCATTGGAATTATTTTTGAGCAGTAACAAAGACATAGTATTAGATAGTGCTACTACTGTCTAGTAGTAGATAGTGCTACTACTGTCTTGTAGTAGATAGTGCTAGATAGTACAGTAGTAGAGATACTGAGACACTTCTCGTAGAGGTAGAGATGTCCTTAAACCAAACCAACACCGAATCATCCAGATAGATGGGCTTGCATATTGCCCGCACGTAAAAACCTCCTCGTGTTACTATTTCAACCCTCCCCGATACTCTTCTTCAACTATACCACCACGTACCTGCTAATAATGGCACTGCACACAACCAACGGTACACTCACGTGACACTTTCCCCTCCACACGACCAGAACGAAAAAAAATCTCGTGGGTCGTGCCCCGCGCCAGATGGTTCCCACAGTCGCAAAATTTTTCACTGGCGAAAAAAGTTTTTTCTTCTTCATCTCACAACAAAAATGTCTGCTCAAACTCAAAGAATCCTCTCCAAGAAGAGAAAGTTGGTCGCCGATGGTGTCTTCTACGCTGAATTGAACGAATTCTTCACCAGAGAATTGGCCGAGCAAGGTTACGCCGGTGTTGAGGTTAGAAAGACCAACACCAAGACCGAAGTCATTGTTAAGGCTTCTAACACCCAAGGTGTTTTGGGTGAGCAAGGTAGAAGAATCCACGAGTTGACTTCTTTGATCGTCAAGAGATTCAAGTTGCCTCAAGATGGTATTGTCATCTACGCTGAGAGAGTCGAGGAGAGAGCTCTTTCTGCTGCTGTCCAAGCCGAGGCTTTGAAGGCCAAGTTGTTGTCTGGTTTGCCAATCAGAAGAGCCGCTTACGGTGTCTTGAGATTCACCATGGGTGCTGGTGCCAAGGGTGTTGAGGTTGTTATCTCCGGTAAGTTGAGAGCTGCTAGAGCCAAGTCTCAAAAGTACGCTGACGGTTTCATGATCCACTCCGGTCAACCAACCAACGACTTCATTGACACTGCCATCAGACACGTTTTGATGAGACAAGGTGTTTTGGGTATCAGAGTCAAGATCATGAGAGACCCAGCTAAGAACAAGTTCGGTCCAAAGGCTTTGCCAGATGCCGTCAAGATCTCCGAGTACAAGGAGGACGACGAGGCTGTTCCAGCCCCAACCGTCAAGGTCTACAAGCAAGCTGCCGAGCCTGTTGCCGAGGCTGCTGCTTAAATTTTTTTGGGTCAGTCTATCTAATAAAAGTCGGTTCATTAATGCGGTGTAGGGAGCGAGGGTACAAGTAGGGAGTAGAAGGTTGGTTCTGATATGGCCGGGTGCCGGTTCTGCGGCTACAAGCTGGTCTTGCAGTGTACGGTTCTCTGGTGGGAGGCTATCTGCACTACGCCATCTACTACTTCACCAGGTTATTGAAACTCCATTTAGCTCATCTGGTTAGTCTGTTTAACCGGGCTAGTATGGTTGGTTTCGGTTGATCCTCGAAAAATCTGTTGTTTTGTCCAATTTTTAGTTCTTTGCGGTTTCTCGTTGTCGTAGCGTCGTGGGATTTTCTCTAGGCGCTCTTCTGTCTTCGCCACGTCTCGGTGACTTTTCTTATTTAATCTTGCTTTATTGGTTCCAGCCTGTCTTCTCTATTCGCTTGTACTCTTGGTCGTGGACCACATCCCTTCTGCCTTTCGTATTCCTCGTTTAGTCCCAAGAAACTCCTAAGCACATAATCTGTTCCCAAATATCTTTCGCGTATTCTCTTAGGTTTCAATCGTGCCCAAAATCCATGTTTATTTGCATTCTCCCCAGACGTTTTCCCAGTGCCTTTTCCCCAAGGTTCGACCCCTTTTATCCGCCGTGGTAATCAGATCTCGCCTCTAATACCCTTCTAGCCTACATTAATAATCATCGGCATCAAACGCATGAGCCGTCGCTTGTGGATTTTGAGCAAACTTTTTTTCCTCCAATAACGAGGCGCACCTTATCGGCACGGATATGAGTGTTATGTCCGCCGTATGGTATAGCCGAGTGGCTTCGGGATTCCGACTTCTGCTTCGTGTCTCTCTTCTCCTCTTTCGGGATCTCTCCACTTTATCTCCACTTTTCCTCCACACTGAAATGGTGTAATGGAAATTAAAGGACCATAACCCAAGTCTCCTTTTCCTATGGAAACCTCACGGGTTATCCATGCATTTGCCATAACCTGCACACGTGCGCGAAGATTATTAACCTTCGGTGAAAGATATGACTTTCGGTGTCGGAGTAGTGCAGACAATCGTAGTCACCCTTGCCAGGCGCATATATGACGCATCGTATCGGGCTCCATCCGAGGCCCACCAACGTCGCTTTTGGCGAGAAATTAGCAGAAATTCAAAACTGGCTGCAAACCCATCCGTATCACCGAACTCAGAATGGGCCCAGCATATATGTTGCGAGACGGGTCACCCGTCGGATGTTCGGAAAAATCTGGGGTTGACGTCACCTCGGCTTAGGTGACCGGAGTAGGGTCTTTCGGAGTTACCCCAGACTGCGCGCAGTCCGCATACGGGCGGTCGGAAGTACATGTCCAGAAACCATATAAATACGTTTCCACAAGTCCGCAGATTTTGTAGAATTTTTTTTTTCCTCTTCATCAGCCAAAAGTTTCATTACCCCGAGCCTGAGCCTTTCCAAACAAATTATACAACCACACTTCGAAATGTCTTCCCCATTCAAGTTTTTGGACTTGTCCAACAAGATCTCCACTCCATTTATCATTCCAAACGTGTCTCCAACCTCGCCTGCGTTGGCGCCTGCGGACGAGACCACAACCAGTCCTGTGTTGGACTCCACTGTTGCCAGAGACAGAAAGATTTCCGTTGTGGAAATCAACTAAAGGTGGCGTCACAATTACGACTATTGACGAGTATTAACGATCAATGCGGGTTTCAGTTCAACATAGGAAATTATTTACTGAATAGTTTATTTATCAAATGGATTATATTGATGGATCACTTTATTTACTGCCGATAGGCGATGCCACAGTGCGTGTAGGCGTGAGCCGTGTAGTGCATTGTTCTTGTAACTTCCACTTGGCCGAGAGAACCATGACCGATAACGGAAGAATTGGCTCCGCAAATACCCGCTCGGGTTGCGAGAAGCTTCTGTTGGAGCGGGAGGATTTGGAGCCACTTTCTGCGCTCACAACACTACAAGGTACTGTGGGGGTAAGTGTCTCGATGCACAAAGATTGGGGATACCGACGACATGGACGGTTGACATTGCGGGAGAGTTGAGTTAATACTGCGGGACCGTTGACATTGCGGGACCGTTGACATTGCGGGACCGTTGACATTGCGGGAATGTTGTTCGTTCCAGTATTGAATTTTCTCGACATACAACCGCCCTGGATCCGTCTGTGGTGGTATGTGTCTATGCGAAGTCTACTGCGCATATTGGTGCTTCGTGTCTATAAACCACCAACTTCAGCTGTTTGCACTCCTGCAACAGCTTCCCTATATTTTTATCGTCTCGAAGAAATCTGCATTGGCCTAAACACCTAGAACACGGGGTAGAACTCGTTGTACTTCTTGGCGTAGTAGGCGGTGGAAACACCGCCCAACGCAAGCAACAACAAAGGAACAGGCTTTTTGAACTCGGTAGTAAGAGAGCGGCTGATACCGGCAGCAAACAAGGTGGAAGAGCAGCCCAAGGCCAACTCCAAACCCCAGTCAGCGTTGTTCTTCAACAAGTAGCCTGCGATTCCGTACAACGCACCAAACGTGACACCAGCAACCAACGATGGGGTGGACTTCTTGCGGAGAAATCCCATTGTGCCTCCAACGAGACACAAGCCAGACAAGGTGAAAGCAGGGTGTTCCATTTTGTTTTCTGAGTGTAGTAACTTCACGGGGAGAAGGGTGGGCCTCAGTCGCACTTGAGAGTGGCGTGGTGTACTGCACTACCACATGTGTTTGTTATTGGCAAGCCGCTGCGGGCGTGCAGCGAGAAGCCATATATAGACTTTGCGGCAAAACACCAAAGCATGTATCCGAGGGATTCTGCTGCCGAGGTCTGCTGCCGTGGACTGTGGAGTGTGTGGAGTGTGGAGTGTAGACTGCTACTGTGGACTGCTACTGTGGACTGCTTCTGTGGACTGCTTCTGTGGACTGCTACTGTGGCCTACTGTTTATCGCGGGATGCACGAATTTCTGCGGAGGCGTAGTCGGGCCCAGAAAACCCACGCTTCGGGTCGAGGCAGAACGGATCCGGAGTCGACAACAGCGGTCCTCCCCACCGCTCGGGAGCAGAAGGCTCTGTAGGAACGACCGCGAAAACGCCCGTTTCGGTGTCGAGACCCACGTCCGTCTCTGCCATGAGCCAAGAATTCCCCCGTACCCACGCCTGGCATTGTCCGGGCTGATCCAGTGCTAGCTCCGGAAGGCGGGCGCGCGTTTTCTCCGGTATACGGACATATCGTGGCCACGTTCAGCCGAACTCCGTCGCACCAGCACACGCCCGAACCTCCGGATCCGTGCAATGGCTCCAGGCCCGGGCTCCCGCAGCCGAGGCACCTTCGCCAACGGTTTGCGTCCCGCCCAGAACCGCCGGGGACTCGTGGGGGAGGAGCCACACCCGTGCCCCCGGGATAAACACCCGTGCCTCCCCCGACACGCGACTCCGCGGCGCTCAATCAACCCGGCATCACCTCCACCAGCGGCGACGCCAGATTCGCCAATGGGGTGTCGCAGCAGGTTGGGGTCCACCGTCACCCAAACAAAAAACGCCCCACACAAAAAAACAGCGGCCGTCGTCTGTAGCGTACGAGCGTAGAAGAAAAAAAAAAAAAAAAAACCAAATAAAAAAAAAACAGCGGCGGTGGTTTTGCAAAACTACTGCCCGCCGCTACTCACCGAGTGCGCTCGACGAGCCACTACACACGAACCCACGGCGGAAAAAAAAAAATCCGCTCGACAAAAAAATCCCCTCACCCCATTAGCGCCCGCCGCCCCCACTCCTCTCCTACCCACCCCTACTCACCCCTACTCCACGCCCTTCTTCTGTGGATCTGATATTTCCCCAACCACCTTGTCCGTCTGATTCGGTCCGATTGCTGACCCAGGTGATTTCACTGAGCAATTCCAATCATCACCCGGCACCATTGCCCCTGAGAACAGGACATCGGGAACAACTAGGGACCCATAGAACGCGGAGCACACCGAATCCCACGCTCCACTAAATCCCACGCTCCACTAAATCCCACGCTCCATACTGAATCCTACGCTCCACTCCATGAATCTACAATCGCTTCTTTCCGAAACGACCCCGCCTCCCCGCCCAGACCTCAAGGCCAACGGCGACCTCCCGCCGCCCGTGGCCCGCCTCGACCCCGCCTACGCCCGCCGGTTCCAGACCCGGGCCAACGTGCTCACCGGCCTTGACCAGGCCATTTCGCACGCGCTGAGCGTGGCGGTGTTGGCCGCCGAACAGGAGCGGCTCGCAGCCACGCTCGCGCGCAACGACGCGGTGGCTGCCAACTACGTTGACCGCATGGCCGCCGAGGACGTGTTGGCGGACGCCTCGGTGCCGCGGGCGCTGGACTCTGTGTACTGGGGCGCCACGCGCACGCCGGCGGTGGCGTCGGCCCAGGCGCGTGAGACGCTCGTGGCGAACGCCGCGGCGCTCCTCCTGGCGGACGCGGACGACGACGACGACACCGCGGCTGCAAAACGGCCTGCGGCCGCGGCCGACGCCGACGCCAAGCGGCGCAAGGTGGAAGACGGCGACGAGCGGCGCGCACGCGACGCCAAGGAGAGCGGGCGGCTCCGGATCAAGATGGCGTTGAAGGACGACTTGGCGGACGCGGCGCCGGCCGCGGACACCAAGCTGTCGCCCACCAAGGCCAAGGAGTTGAAGTCGGTGATGAAGCAGTACGACAACACGTTTGTGGCCATCTGGAAGGACATGTCGCGCAAGGACGGGCCCAAGGTGTCGCGTTTGATGCAGCAGAGCAACCAGGCCAAGTTGATCAACTTGAAGAAAACCGCGGTGTTGGCGTCGCGCGAAGCCAAGCGCTGGCAGTTGAAGAACAACAAGAACCAGAAGGACTTGACGTCCAAGGCCCGCCGCGCCATGCGCGAGATGTTCAACTTCTGGAAGCGCAACGAGCGCCTCGAGCGCGAGGCCCGCAAGAAGCACGAGAAGGAGTTGATGGACAGAGCAAAGAAGGAGGAGGAGGACCGCGAGGCCAAGCGCCAGCTGCGCAAGTTGAATTTCTTGATCACCCAGACCGAGTTGTACTCGCACTTCATCAGCAAGAAAATCAAAACCAGCGAGATCGAGGGCTCCGACTCCGACCCCCGCATGAACGGCGCCGCGGCTCCCGACGTCAGCCATTTGGACAAGTACCACGGCGTGGCCGGCACCGCCACCGACTTCCACTCCATTGACTTTGACGATGATGACGAAGACGCGTTGCACCGTGCCGCGGCCGCCAACGCTCAGAGCGCGTTGGACAATGCCAAGTCCAAGGCCGAGGCGTTTGACGACGATCCATTCCGCAATCCTGACACAAACGGCGAGGAAATGAACTTCCAGAACCCGACGTTGATCGGCGATATGAGTGTGACTCAACCCAAGATGTTGCGCTGTACCCTTAAGGAGTACCAGGTCAAGGGTTTGAACTGGTTGGCCAACTTGTACGAACAAGGTATCAATGGTATTTTGGCCGACGAGATGGGTTTGGGTAAAACAGTGCAAAGTATATCGGTTTTGGCATACTTGGCCGAGACCCACAATATCTGGGGCCCCTATTTGGTGGTCACGCCCGCGTCTACTTTGCATAACTGGCAGCAGGAAATCTCCAAGTTTGTGCCCGAATTCAAGGTGTTACCCTACTGGGGTAACGCTAAAGACCGTAAAGTGTTGAGAAAGTTCTGGGACAGAAAGAGCGTTAGATACGGCAAGGATGCCCCTTTCCACGTATTGGTCACGTCCTATCAGTTGGTGGTGGCGGATGCGCCTTACTTTCTGAAAATGAAGTGGCAGTATATGATTCTTGATGAAGCCCAAGCAATCAAGTCTTCTCAATCCTCCAGATGGAAATCCTTGTTGAGTTTCTCTTGTCGTAACCGTTTGTTGTTGACAGGTACACCCATCCAAAACTCGATGCAAGAATTGTGGGCCTTGTTGCATTTCATCATGCCTTCGCTCTTCGACTCTCATGACGAATTTAGTGATTGGTTTTCCAAAGATATTGAAAGTCACGCTCAGTCCAATACTCAGTTGAACGAACAGCAATTGAAGCGTTTGCACGTTATTTTGAAACCATTCATGTTGAGACGTGTCAAGAAGAACGTCCAAAGCGAGTTGGGCGATAAGTTGGAGATTGACATTTACTGTAACTTGACCAACAGACAAAAGAAATACTATCAAATGTTGAAGTCACAAATCTCCATCGTCGACTTGTTGTCAACCAGCTCTAATGATGACAACAACCAATCTTTGATGAACTTGGTCATGCAATTCAGAAAGGTCTGCAACCATCCAGACTTGTTCGAAAGAGCTGACGTCCAGTCTAGTTTCGTATTTGGCGACTTCGCTGAGACCAGCTCTTTCTTGCGTGAGACAGAATTAGAATTATCGTACTCTTTGATAAATCACATTCAGTTTGACATGCCCAAGATAGTCTACAATGAACTTCTAATTCCTGGTAACAACAGTAACGTTGGGTCCAGAAATAAAATCTACGAGATGTTTAGCATTTACAACCCTGAAAATGTCGTTAAAGAGGACACTTTGGATAACTTTGGCTGGTTGAAGTTCGTCAACGAATCACCCTCGGAATTGAAGCAACATTCCAAGCAAAATTTGATCGAAAGAGCAATTGCTTTGAGAGAGTATTCCACCGTTAACTACGATGGTGTGAACCGCTTCAAATTCTTTTACGATGACGAGCTGCCTTACTTCCCACAAAACAAGCGCTTGTTGATACTGCAAGCTGAAAACAACAATTGCATGATCTCAAATTCCCTTTACCTCAAAGACTTGTATTCTGTGCAAGATGATGTTTACTTGGATATGTACACCAACGTACTTCAACCGGCAGCATATCCTAGAGCGACATCTGCTCCAATTAATTTGAGATGCAGCAACAACACGTTCACTCAAGATCTCGATCGGATCTTGTTCGACGAGAAAATTAGAACCGCTTTGATGCCACTCTCCTTGAACACGGAGCTTGACTTGATGAAGGCCAAGGTTCCGGTCTCGGACTATCCTAAGTCTAATATGCTTCCTTCTCAACTCAATAACTCATATGACTACTCCAACATCAGAATGCCATCCATGACCAGATTTATCACTGAATCCGGTAAATTGAGTACATTGGACAAATTGTTGGACGAACTCAAACAAAACGACCATAGAGTCTTGGTCTACTTCCAAATGACGAAGATGATGGATTTGATGGAGGAATTCTTGACTTTCAGACAACACAACTACGTCAGATTGGATGGTTCATCCAAGTTGGAAGACAGAAGAGACTTGGTTCACGATTGGCAGACCAAGCCAGAAATCTTTGTTTTCTTATTATCTACTAGAGCTGGTGGTTTGGGTATCAACTTGACCGCCGCAGACACTGTTATCTTCTACGATTCTGATTGGAATCCTACTATTGATTCCCAAGCGATGGACAGAGCGCATAGATTGGGTCAAACCAAGCAAGTCACGGTATACAGGCTTTTGACTAAGGGAACTATCGAGGAGAGAATGAGAGACCGCGCCAAGCAAAAAGAACAAGTTCAACAAGTCGTTATGGAAGGTAAATCTTCTTTTGCAAAAAAGAAAGAGGATGCAGCAAACAAGAAAAAGGATGTGGCATTCCTTCTCTTGGGTGGTGATGACGACGGAGATGATACTCCGAAAGAATCTTCGCCTGCTGCGCTGAGTACGGATGATTCTACGCCTAGAGAACCAATGTCCCAAGCATTGGAGGCGATGTACCATGAAGGCGAAGGTGAGTTTTCTGGCAATATTACACCTGTTCCTTAAACGCATATTGAATAGTAATTAGATATATTAAAAAAAATACAATTCTAGTTATGACATGTTTCTCGAATTCAATGTTCTTTCCAAATTATTAAGGAACTCAAAATTCTCCACGGAAGTAGGCGTGAAAATCTGAGAGATATCTTCTTCGTTTTGAATGGACTCTCCAGGAGTCCTAGCGTCAACAAATTCCTTCTTCTCGTGTTCAAGATTGTAAATACGGCACAAACTCTCTTCTAATTTCGCTTGCAATTCTTCTTTAGACAAACCCTCTGTCTTTGCGTTACCCAAAATGCTGCTCTTTGAATGATCAATATCATCGTCCGTAGTCATATGAGTTGACGCGATCAAGTCCGAAAGTCCTGAAACATTAGAATTGACCGATAACATAGAATAACGGTTGAGAGGATTCTGGGTGTTCACTTTCCTAGTCAATACTTCCAATGTCGCTTGATTGTATGATTCGGTATGAGCAGAAGGACTAGTATAATGGTCATAATAGGAAGATGGCTTGTTGATAGACTCACTAGGCAGACTTACGCTCCGATCAATTCTCCGTCTTGAATTATTCGGTTCTTCAAAGACGGTAAGAAGTCCAAGCTGAAGACCAGCCGATGGTCTTTTATTTTTCTTGTCTGGTGGTTTGGATTGTTGCACTTTTGATGCTTGGTTAGGTTCAGACGCATTCAAGGACGACCTTCTCTTAGAGCTTGACGAGGTGCGGAATGATTTGAGACTAAATTGATCATCTTTGCTGTACGAATTTCTTTGGGAGTTTGAGTCGCACGGTGTAGTTGAACAAGGACGTGCAAATCTGGAGGAAAAATCATTTTCATAGTCTTTCATGCAAATATGGTAAATATCCGTGCAGTTCTCTAATTCGTTGCTAAACAGACGAAAGATGGACAATTTTTCATCATGCTCCTGTGGGTCATCCACGGCCGAGATAGAGCGGTTGTATTTCTTAAAATACTTCAAGCTTGTAGTCATGCTTTGTAATTTGTTAATCAAGTTATCGAGGTTTATTTCTGTCTCATTTGCAAATACATCATCAGATGATTCTTGTTGTTTAAACGTGGTACTCGAGGGTAATAGGACATTGTCATTGGCAAAATCTGTGGCTTGGGAAGGACTGAATAAGTAGCGAAATTTGTCGTTTAAAGAGTGTAGTTGATCAAGAGCTCTTGTGTGATCATTGAAAATCCGTTGCAAAGTTTTCAACTTCCCTAGCATCGTAATGTCGTTTGGAACTTTGGTTATCGGAGCAAAAGAATCACATATCTTGGAAACGAAGAAGTTGTGAAGCGGTGGATCATGAATGGTTAATAATTGGCAAATGAAAAATCTTCTCAAATTATTAAAGTGGTTCAAAGTTGAGGTCAACTTCTCTAGTGATGCTTCTTCTTCTTCTTCTGGAATGTTACCGACATCGCTGAAGGCTGTCCCTATTTGAACATTGTTGATCAGGCAGTATTTTTCGAGGATGTCGCCATTAGAATACGGCAATAACGCAACAACCGAATGCTTCATATTTAAAACCAACAATCGTAGCGTCGTATTCAAATGGAGAAATAGATCTTTGTAATATCCTGCCCTTTTTTCGTCATTGTGTGGTTTATCAAGAAAGGTGAACATTTGGAACTCTTTCAATGTAATGATGCTGGAAATAATGTCCTTGTTTATTTTACAATTGGAGAGCATAAAGTCATCAAGGCTTCGTAATGTCTTTGCAGAATAGATCAACGCTTCAGCTCTTTTGAATTTGACAACCTTTGAAGCGACAATCAACAAAACCTTGAAGATTCTGACACGAGAAGGTAAGGACAACGAAGGACTGGGCAGTACAGACTGACGCAATAAGTAGATTGCCAACCGTACCAATATCACTATTAGAAAAGGATTCTTGTATGCGCTGCGGTACTCAAGCCGGTACTTGATGTTCAAGATTTGAAGCTCGGTGTTATCACAATCAAACTCTTTGGTCAACCTATAACACATTGGCTTGTCCACTAAGTCCCGCATCAGCATGAGGCTGGCCAATGCTTGCTCGTTTTTGGACAATATGAGGGTGTCATCCAAGAGATTGGAAACGACCAAATTGTAGTTGAATTTCTCTCGTAGCTGAGCGCTCTCGTGGCCCAAGGCCAAGTACTTCCGGATGAATTTGGAGAAATTGGCAGTGGTGGAGTGGATGTGGGAAGGGGCCTGGGTGGGTTGCCTTTTGATGGAAGCGCCAAACTGGGAATCGCCGCCATCTTGCGTTAGACTGGCAGAGGAATAATGGTACAGGGATTTGAGCGGACCATGCTGGCTGAATTCGCTGGTAGTGGTGGAGCCAAACCTGGGTCTGAAAGGGCGAGACTCCTCAATTCCCCAATCGGCATCAGTGGGAAAATAGCTCGGTAGTAGAGTGTCACGGTCCACATTCATGGTTCAAGAACTGCGAATGGGAGTGGCATGCATTGGGTCAGGAACAAGGAGCGACCTGAATTGCCAGTGAGCTCTACCAAATAGTAAAACGGAACTTTGATACCGGAAAACGCCTCGGCTGGATATGTCTCGAACAAAGAGCAGGCGCTAACCGGATGTTTATCTTTCCCAATAAAATTTACTGTTCTAGGTTGTGTGTGTTGTGGGGCGCGATCACAAAACCGCATCTGATAATCCATGCTCGACAACCACACCATACGAACCCGTTTAGGAAGGTTGATGCTGGGGAAACCCCATGGCTGGGGATCATTGGGCTTTATCCCGAATTGCAGCCCATACTTCGGTTCGAAGACCAGTTCAATCGAAACCGGCGAACGGGCCACTAAATCTTGCCAGACTGCAGGACCATAATAACATTGGTCCTTCATACGGGTTTCCGTCTAGATTGTGTTAGTTGGCCGGGTCATCGAAGTACGGTTAGGATGGGTCCCAATTGTGTCCGATCCTTGTTCCGAACCGACAGAGTAGTCAAATCGAAAGTGGTGCTGGGATGACTTGGGAGATGCAAGTGGAATGAGTGGTCCCTTACGCACTCTAATTGAGCATGAGTGAAGGTGCCGAATGTGGCAGATCAAGAGGTTGGGAAATACATTTCCATGATTTGTAGCAAGCCCAGGCCAATCCAATAGGCAGTAGTTCTCCTTGATAGGGATCAACTGTGGGGAATCTAGTGTAAATTGTACCGAAACGGTGTTTGTGGCTAACTACTTGTGGCTAAGTTTATGACTTTGTATGAATATTGGCTCTTCGAGCAAAACTTGGCCAACCGAATATCGAGTTTCAAAAATCGAAAACGCCATCTTCAATCGAAAGGCCGACGAAATCAGTAAAATCCAAAACTGCGGGTTTCTCCATGTGCTATTTTTGCTTTCTAAACCACGTCCATCAAGCAGTCACCGAACTGAGTCATCTCCATGATACAGGCCCTGTAGCAAATTAATTGTTCAAACAAAATATCTCCACAAACATCGGGAAAAATATGCTATATACGGCCATTGTTGGAAAGGTTCGCTGATTTGCCAAAAATCACCGACTGATGCAAAAATTACTGTTTTAGGGCGGTTGGGGCATCCACTATATTTCCTTTAATCGCTGGAGTGCACTCTTATCGCAGTCATAGTCATTGGAATCGCGATGTTAACACAGACGAATGTCTTCTTCCAAGCCGCTGGCCTCACGTTCTGCCAGAATAAAGTCGCTCTCATGTCAAAGATGTCGTTCTCGGAAGACGAAATGCGACAACCAGCTGCCCTGTGCTCTCTGTGTGAAAGAAGGCATTGAGTGCGTTCGCATAGTGAGTGATCGGAGAAAACAACGCTACTCCGCTGAGTTCATCGAAGGCTTGCTCAAGAAGATTGAAACATTGGAGGGGATGGTTGAGAATGCACGTGGAGGTGTTGCGAGGAATAGTGACATAAAGGAATCGAGCTTCTCTACGGCCAAATACGATGAACAGAGCAGTAGAACACCGGAGAATGTTGCTGTTCCCCAATTCGAAAAAGTAAGCGCCGACGGGAACTCGAGTGATCCTGTCGCCGAAAACAGAAACCTACTAGTATATGGTCCCACCAGTGTTTTCGACAGCCAGTATGTGGAAGGTGATGGAGACGATGACCATGTGAGCAAAGTTACGAGGCTACAGAAAGATCCACATGTGTTACAGTGTGTGAGCTTGTTCTTCCGGTGGCAATATCCGGACTTGAACTCCTTTGTAGTTCGGGAGGCGTTTCTTCTTGAGTTTTTCTCCCCTTTGCCAAAGCCAATCTACTGCTCACCGGAACTCATTTTGGCTTTATGTGCGTTGGGGTCGAGGATGTCCTCTGAGACAAAGATATTCAACAAATCCGCTTACTATTACACTGAAGCAAAGAAGATTGTCTTGAGCAAAATGGATAAGCCTGCAATACCCACCATGCAAGCGTATTTGTTACTCTCGATCTTTGACATTAGTCACGGCCATAACTCCTCAGGGTGGATGCTATCCGGGTGTGGCCTTCGGATGGGATTTGATCTTGGCTTTCAGCTAGATCCTACGGTGTGGTTTCTTGGATCAGGTGAACATTTATCTGACTTGAATATCGCTATCAGAAGTCGCATCTACTGGGGTTGTTACTTTGCTGATCATTTCATCAGTCTAGTATTGGGCAGACCGTCAGTACTCAAACTGGCAGATTCTTCACTTCCAGAGACAGTCTATCTCCCAGATCTCGATTGGATTGCAGATTACACATACTTGGGTCCGGGCGCTAACCCACACGACAAATCTACTATCATTGACGTTTCGGATCCGTTGAAATACTTGGTTCGCCTCATTAATATTTCTGCCGATATGTTGCACGATGTTTTCACTCGAGATGGAAGCCATGCGTTCGACTGGAAAGCTCGGGTGGAAAAATCGCAGTATTTCAACAATATCATTTTACAGTGGCGTTCATCCCTTCCCGATAATCTACAATGGGACAGGCAGACACTTGAATTCTCCGGAGAGAACCCGACCAAAATGTTTTTGAGGCACTACTACTACATTTTGCTCTTGTGCTTAAATCGCCCGTTCTTGGAAGCGGCAAATGGACGAACTTTTGACCTACCCTCTGCAGAAATCTGCGATGAGGTGATTGATGATTTGATGATATCAACAGAAAGATTTCGTACCGTACACGGTTTGAGGAAGTGTCCCATATTTATCGTCTATTGCTCGATTTTGTGCTTATCGGTTTTAATAATTGCAAGTTTAAGACGGGGGTTGGAAGCGGGAACAGAGAGAAGGATCGAGTTCTATTTGAATGCGCTTCATGATAGCTCTGAAGTTTGGCCGCTTGCAGAAAAGTCATTTAGACTTATCTGTTCTAAGCTCGAGAAAACTTTCAAAGTTGAAGTTAGAGTTTCCGACCTAGGGGTGAAAATAGCTCTACCCAGCCTGCCAAAAACGGATGCGGAGCACAATATTTTGCACTTTTTGAGTGGAGAACAGAACGGGTCATTCGACAACGAAATTGCAGGAAACAGCGAACTTTTCGGAGGTCCTCCGTTGCTTTTGACTTCAGATCTTCCGAATCAAGAGTATGAGGATTTATTTACAGCATTACTATCTGGATATAATTAATTGAATGTTTATAGAGCTTAAGAACATAAATAAAATATAATTGATATAATATGCTATAGAAATGATGCCTATAAGAAATCCGTGATAGTTTAGTGGCTAGAATTACCGCTTGTCGCGCGGTAGACCGGGGTTCAATTCCCCGTCGCGGAGCTTTATTTTTCGAAATATTTTTTTTCCCGCTTACAGTACAACTTTAATTAGGATTAACACACCAGACTTACGAAACACTTTAATATCTCTCTTAATTTTTTTCTAACTTTGCTTATCCTATTAACCATATATCAATCACTCGACTTCATCAACTTCTTTCCGCGAGATAAAAACTTTCTTCCAAGACTCGATGCTTGCATGCCACCAGTTTCCATTTTATCTTTAACCAACGAAACTCTGCTTCTGATGGAGGTGTGCCTTCTGATGTCGCTGTGTTGGGCATTCTGGTATGCCTGACTAGCAATCTTTCCGATTTGAATATTGGACGAGACTTCGCTCAGTTTCAACGTCTCGGTGAGCCAGTAGTTCAACCCTGTGTCGTAGGCCATTTCATCAATCTTTGCCTTTCTGAGAGCGTTAATGCGATCCACTGGCTGTGATATGCTCATGATCTTCTTCCAGTCAAAAACTGGATATGGCTGCCGGAGCGGCTTCGTCAGTGAGGTGGTGGATTCTGCAATGGTAGTGCCACCAGAAACATTGCTGGTGTTCGCAGCATCTAAGTCCTTGGACTCGAGAGTAGTGTCCTCTTGCAACTGTTCGAGAGACGCGCCACCCTCTTCAAACCGCGGGCTGGCGTACTCGTGGTCCTTCAATACTGACGTTTTTGAGTCCAATTTGTCCGACTCTGGGGTTTCGTCCTCGTCCGACGCACTTTCTCTGATGCTGGGCATGTACGCATCCACTGTTTCCGGCACTGAGAGCACACTCTTTGAGTCTGTGTCGTCCTTCAACCCGGTGAACCTGCTGTAGTTGGCGTCGTTGTTAAAGATGCTCATGTTCATATGCGACTCGGTGTCGTTGTCGGTGACAAACTTGTCGCGGAACATGCCAGTATTGGGTTTCCAGTTACCAAACGCAAGCGTCTGCTGCGACATGGTGGATGCCCGGCGGGAAATTTCATCGTCCACAGGCGCCGCATGCACGCTAGCACCATCAAACGACATTTTCCCGGTGGAAAGAGAGCCAGTGGACGTGATGGGCGCCAAGCGCTCGTTATCAGTAGATATGGACGACGAGTCCGAGCGCGCCTCCAACTCGCGATCCAAATCCGAGTCCGAAGGACCGCCCAAGTGTGTTTCTGACCCGTCCAAGTGGGCGTCTGCTGCTTCCAGGTGGGAGTCCGCCCCCTCCAGGTGGGATTCCGGGGCCTCCAAGTGGAATTCCGGAGCCTCCAGGTGCGCGTCGGCGATTTCGGGAGCCAGCGAGGGAAGCTGGAACAGCGGCGGCTTGCGGATGGACGTGGTGCGCGACAGCACGTTGGTCATGAACCGCTCGTGCTGCACGCGGAAGTCGTCCGACACTAGCGATGCGCTCAGACTCACCTCGGGCAAGATATTCTGCGCTGTGTCGCGGGAATACAGCTCGTCAAACGAGTGGCCGTGGAAGTCGGGGAGCGAGAACTCGTGGATCGACGCCAACGACGGCAACTCGCCCACGCTCGAGTCCGCGGCGCCGGTTGTGTTTGCCGCATCGGTGCCCGCGTAGCCTTCGTTGTCGAACATGTCCAGACGACGCTCCATTTTCAGCAAGTCGCTGATAAGCGAGTCCAACGCGTCAGTTTTGATGTGGTGCTTTGCAACCGCGGCGCCGGCACCAGATGGTGCGTCTTTCACCGTGGGGTGTGCCTCTGCCTTGGTCTGGGCGTAGTAGGCGTGCTCAAAGCTGCCTCTGTCGTCGCCTTCTGTGTGCTCCGGAACCTCGTCGTCGTTGCTGCTGTGCTGGCTATTGTATCCCCAGTCATCGTCGTCGTTGTCATTTTCGCCAAAGGAAAAGTGGTCCGAGTCGTCGCTGGAGTCCATGTTCATGCGGTCGGTGGAGAGAACAAGCGACTCGAGCGGCGGCATCAGCCCCGGCACGGGCGCAGCCGCACTTCCACCGGCCAGCAGCCGCTCAGCCAGCAGCCGCTCAGTCGCCAACTGCCGCTCAGTCGCCTGCTCGGTCTTCCAGTCCGCCGCCTGCTCTGTCTCCAGCTTCCAGTCCGCCGCCCGCTCCACCGCCAGCTGCCGCTCATCCTTCTCCACCTTTTCCGCCTTCACCCGCGGCTCCTCCTGGATCCCGCCCAACGCAAGCGACCCTACGTTCAAGTGGTCGGGCTCGCGCTGGATCGAGTCCGCGTCCGACGCAAAACTGTGCTCCGACTGCGGCGTTTCCGGCATCTGCGAGAACAGCGAGAACGTGGGCGTGGGCGGCGCAAGCATGTTGGCCGCGGCCGCATCGATATGGGGAAGCTGTCGTTCTCCCGCCTCAGCTCTTCCGGCGTGGTTGGCGGAGGTGTGTGTGGCCGGAGCGGCCGAGCCCGTTTCCGCCTGTGGCACGCGCGGGTCGGACTCGTCCGCAGAATCCATGTCGTCGTCGCTGTCGGCGGCCCGGAGCTTATCGATCAGAAGCACAAGATCAGCGGCGGGATTGTGCGGCTCGGGGGGTGCGGCTTCCGCAGGCGTGGGCGAATAGTCGTACTCGGAGAAGTCGTCGCCCCACGCGTCGTACGAGGGCATGCTGTTTCTCACCCAGCGGGTGGACTTGTGCCGTTCAAAGTTTTCCGCCATGGTGGGTTACATTCTCCAGTGAGGCTTATGATCGCGAGTGACTATAGCGTGGGGCGTGTGTGCAGGCCGGGAATAGAAAAGAGGGCCGGGGTGGAGAAACGGAGAAAAAGAAGAGAGAAGGGGTGGAACTACGGGGAAAACACAGGCACGGGTGCAGCAGGGCGTTTCTCTCCGATGTTTTGGCCCGCACGGCCCGTAATTTCGTGCCGTGTTTGCGCTGGCGTATGGAGTGTGGAGAAGGCAGACATTCGCGTTTTGGGTGTAGCGCTTGCCAGAGAAGCAGATGCCGTGTTTTGTAGAAAATACTCGGCGACACCATCCACGTAGAGTGCGTAACGGCGGATGGAGCTGGCTGTTGATCTTGGCAGGAATTGGCGCTTACGGCGCACCAGAGGTTGGAAAGTGGATGCAATCACTTGGATTCTGCTTTGCCCAGAAGGTGCCCTGGGTAGGTTTACCCCGAGTAGCGGGAGGGCCACCTCTACTGGAAGAAGAGCCATTGGGGAACACAAACGTGTTATAGGGCATTAGTGTTTAGTTGTTCAGCCACTCGATCACAAACTGTCATCCTCAGTCTGGTCACTGCCATGGACATTACTTGGAATGCCTTCCACTCCTGTAGTCTACGGCACAGTAGTCTACGGCACAGTAGCTGCAACACAGTAGCTGCAACACAGTAGCTGCAACAGACTAGCCACAGCGTAGTAGCTTTCATCGCTCTGTAGCTCCAGCCCTCTACTCACCCTGTCCTCCTAGCACTCTACTCACCCAATCATCCCAGACCTCTGCTCCCTCGCCACTGCCACCCTACACATCCCCTAGTCCCATAGTCTATTGCATCTACATAAAAAACTGCAAGTTCATGTCCTGGGGGTGCGACGCACTCAACTGCGGCTTCTGCGAGTACTTGGCCGCAAGCAACTGCCGCATGTTGTTCAAAAGAGACAAGTACGACTGGTTACGGTTCTGCGTGAGCACGGTAATGAACGCCCAGCTCATGGCACCGGTACTCTTGCCCGCCTCGGTAGCATCGGCCGACGTCTGGTCGTCCTTACAGCCGGAAAGCGAAATAACGTCCGCCGGGGACATCTTGGACCGCACGATGCTTTCCCGGTTGGTGCCGTTGTAGTTGGACACCTTCTTGACAATGTTGGACAAGGACGAGATGGCGCCGGAGATGTTACCCGACTCATAGTTCATGAACGCCTGCAACGCGCCCGTGCCCGCGTCCTTCCACAAGTTGGGCTCCTTCACCACGCCCTTGGTGGAGTACACGAACGGCAAATCCAACGCCGTGCCCGAGTGGCAGCAGTCAAACAACGCCATCAACCGGCAGCCCGCAGGCAACGGCTTGACCAAGAGGTCGTGCATCTCGTCGTCAATGATGGGCCCGTTGGTCTCAAAGTCCAACGGGTACACGCACGAGTCGAAACCGTCCTCCTCGTCGCCGTCCTGGTCCGGCACCAAGCCGCCGTGGCTGGAAATGTGGAAAAAGTACGAGTCGTTGGGACGTGCGTCCTTCACGAGCCATTGCATGGCGCGGATGATGTTGGCCCGCGTGGGCAACCGCGCGTTTTCGTTCTGGTCGTCGGTCAAAATCACCATGTCGTCGTACAGGTAGCCGTAGAACTGGTTCAAGAACTGGCTCATGTTCTTGACGTCGTTGACACACCCGCGCAACTCGTTGGCGGTGCCGTAGTAGTTGATTCCCACCAACAAAGCCTTCTTGTGCCCCGAGCAGTTGGAGTACTGGAACGACATGTTGCTGTTTCCGCCAAACGACTGCGGCGCGGTGGGGGGAGGGGCAGCCGGGCCCTGGTTGATGTAATGGCCATTGCTGTCGTACGACGAGTTGGGGGTGCCGTTGGGTGCGGGAACTGCGGGTCTCAGGTAGTTTTGGTTTTGCTGCTGCTGGTACTGCTGCTGCTGCTGCTGGAACAGAGAAGAGTTGAGGTTTCCGGGCGCAAGACGCGGATTGCCGTATCCCTGGTTGGAATTGCCCTGCGAGTACCCTTGGTTGGGGTAGCCTTGGTTGGGGTAACCTTGGTTGGGATAACCTTGGTTGGGGTAACCTTGGTTGGGATAACCTTGGTTGGGATAACCTTGGTTGGGATAACCTTGGTTGGGATAACCTTGGTTGGAGTAACCTTGATTATAGGTGTTTCTACCGCTGCCTGGAAACATACTAAGGACGTTAAGAGGTGTAAAAGGTGGAGTGGTGGATAAAAGGAAGGAAAAGGCAGTAGAAGAAAGAACCGGGTGTTAGTGGCACAGTAGACATTTCGCCGGCTTCGGTGCGGCGCATACAGGAGGTGCGGCGGCCGCAGGAACCCCCCAAGGACAGGAATCGGCGGTACCTTAATTCGTTAGTGGCGTCTGACAGCGAGCGAGGGAAAAACGATGTTGTGCTACTTTCAGAGGAAGATGGAGACTGCAGATTTGTGCCTGGGAGTGTATGAGCAAGGGAATGCTGACCAAACAAAAAACCCAGTGTTGGTGCGAAGAAGAATCGCACATGGACAAATGTACGCACTGGTACAGTCTTGTACAGAGTTCGAGCAGAATAGTTTGAACAGAATAGTTCGAGCAGAACTCGGCTCTGGTGGGGGTTCAGATTTGGTGGATTTCGTCAATGTTGACTCGAGCGTCGCTCTAGCGCAGCATCGAAACCGGAAGTATGGTTGTGTTGTGCTACGTTGATGATAAGCGAATGCAAGGCGCCACTGTGCCTGGAACACTGTGCCGGTTCAGGCCAGAACGGGGAAAGCCACGAGTAAGGGATGTTGGGGCTGGGAATAGTGCACTGGTTGTACAGGAAGAATGAGAGTTGTAGAAGCAAATTTGTGAGGGTCAAGAGTTCCTCTCACGAGGAGATTGGCTTGGACATTTGCTGATCGAGCACAGGGTGATGAGTGGCAGGGGAAGAATGTAGTGGATTTTGCGCAGAAGTAGATTTTGTACAGAAGTAGACTTACTATTGTACGGCAGAAGTAGATGTGGAAAATTATATAGCAGAGGTATTTCTAGAGGGTTGTATGGCAGAAGTGAACGTAGAGGGTTGTATAGCAGAAGTATGGTGGATTGTATGGCAATAAGTAGTGGCCACTCTACGAAGTTCAGCTTCTTAATTATGTAACCACATGGCTAGCACAAGACGCCGTGTCCCATTGATAATATGGGGGTGGATGGATCAACTTGACCACTCGTGGGAGGCATTTGGCGGTCCATTATATTGGCTTGAGGTACCTAAATATGGCATAGAACCGAATATGGTACTCATAGGCGGTTACATGTACTTAACAGTTGCAGGACTGGCTACATTTGTTGGACTGTCACGCTCTTATTGACAGTTTGGGGAACTTCCCATTAGGCACCGCTGGATACCTTTGACCGGGCCCTCATCGCATGACAATTTGTCTCACTAGGATATCTTAGTAGTTGCGCTAGTTTGTCGTAATAGCTTGTCATACTAGTCATACTAGCTGGTCATGATATCGTGCTGGTTGTCGTACTAGCTTCTCACACTAGCTTGTCATATTAGCTTGCCGTACTACCTTCGCATGCTAGCTTGTCATAGTATCTTGTCATGATATCTTTTCACACCAGCTTCTCATACCAGCTTCTCACACTAGCCTATCATACGAGCTTCTCATACATCTTCTCATACTAGCCTATCGTACCAACTTGCCCTACAAACCTGTCTTGTCGTGCTATGTTGTCGTAAATTCTCTTACTAGCTTCTCATACTTGACTACCCTCTTACTCCGCTTACTAGCCTCATAACAGCCTGTCCCACTCAATCACTAGTTCGCAGTGCACTACCTACAACTTGGAGTTCTCCTGCTCGTTCTGGCTGATCACAAGCTCCGGATACAAGTCGCCCACCATGTTGGACAAGTGCCACATGCCGCCGTCCACCACTTGCACCGTGCCCGTGACGTACGCGGCCGCGGGCGAAAACAAGTACACGGTGGCGTCGGCAATGTCGCGCGGCGTGCCCCACCGCGCCAACGGCACGCGCTTGTCGGGCCCGCGGTCGCCCCGCAGCAAGCGCGCCATGCCCTCTGTGCCGGCGATCGCGCCCGGCGCCACGCAGTTGCACCGCACCCCCAACGGGCCGAGCTCGACCGCGAGCGCGTTGCTCAACGCATCCACGCCCGCCTTGGCCGCGCCCACATGCGCCTGGAACGGCACCCCGTAGTAGTGCAACGTGGCCAGCACGAACAACACCGCACCGCGGTTTTTGCGGAGCTGCGCAAACGCCGCCTTGACGGTGTTGAACGACCCCAACAAGTCGATCGCCACCACCGACTTGAACGCGTTGGCGGACAAGTGGTTGAAGTCCGCGAGAAAGTTGCCTGCGGCGCCGGCTATAACAAAGTCGATGCGGCCCAACTCGCTCACGGTGCGGTCCACCGCGCGCGCCAACGACTGGATGTTGCGCACGTCCACGTCGCCGAGCCCGAGCACGCGCGCGCCGGGGCGCAGCGCCTGGAGCTCGCTCGCGGCCGCCTCGGTTTTGGCGCGGTTGCGGCCCACGATGGCGGCGTTGGCGCCGAGCCGCACCATGGCCTCGGTCTGCACCCGGCAGATGGAGCCGGCGCCGCCGGTGACAAACACCACTTTGCCGCGGAAAAGGTCGGGTTTCCAGCACGAGGTCTCGAGATAGGAGTCCATGGTTGAGTGCGCAATGGTGCGGTGGAGGACGCGCGCCTTTTATGGGCGCCACATGGTGCGGGGAAACGAGCCGAGCTCGTGCGACGGGCGGGGAGTGACGACACCGAGGGTTTGGAGGACAATTATTTGGGTGGGCGATGGTTATGGAGATGATGGGTGTTTTGGTGGGAAAAGACAAGTATGTGGATGGCAATTGGTCATGATGAGGGGGATAGAGGTGCAATAACCAGTATGGGTATATTAGTGTCAGTATCAGTATGAGTGTACCAGTATGAGTATGTCAGCATCAGTATACGTATGTCAGCATCAGTATATGTATGTCAGCATCAGTATGAGTATGTCAGCATCAATGTCAGTATACCAATATCAGGATGAGTCTATCAGTATACCAATATCAGTATGTTATCAGTATTGGTATCCTAGCATCAGTATACGCAGTATCAGTATTATCAGTATGCTCAGTATCAGTATACTCATTATAAGTATACTATTAGTATAATATCGGTATCAGTATAGAATCGGTATCAGTATAGAATCGGTATCAGTATAGTATCGACATCGGTGTGTCAGTATCAACATGTTGTCAATTTCAGTATATCAGTGTCAGTATCCCAGTATCAGCATCAGCACATCAGTACCAGCACATCAGTACCAGCACATCAGTACCAGCACATCAGTACCAGCACATCAGTATCAGCATACTCAGTATGAGTATAATATCAGCATACTACCAGTATACTATCAGTTTCAGTATCAGTACACTATCAGGATCAGTATACAATTATCAGTATCAGTATATAACCATCAGTATCAGTATATGATTATCAGCATCAGTATATCCGTTCCAGTATGTCAGCATCAGCACCAGTATATCGTTATCAGAGCGGCAGCAGGGCAGGTGTGGAATTAGCAAAAAGTAAAAGAGCCATTGTAACTGTTAGAAGTGATGAGAGGCTAGTAGAGCTACCAGACCCAAGAAACTAGCGACCACGCTATAAGTAATAGAACCGCTACACGAAAGCCAGTTTCAGGCGACAGAATTCTCCAGAATAGCGCCAACGGCAAAATTGCGAGCCCCTAGCATCCCGCCATTTCAATAAGACCGCTAGCCATAATAATGTTAACCATGGGGGAATATCTGAAGGCATTAAAACCAGTACAACTGGTAGGTCCACTGGAAGTTAGAAGTTCCACTAGAGCTACCTGAACCCTTAGAGCACAAGCAGCTGATTGACGGAAGCCATAGCGAAGCCTACCAGCAATCTTATCTTCAGCATATCCAGGAGCCACTGGATGATCTACAGAACCAGGCCGACTAGAAAACGCACTACATCGCAGATCAATCCTACAAGCGGTAGCTTAGCTGTCGATTAGTTCTGGGTATGTACAGATGAGGCGACGTATGGAACTGAAGAGAGGTATTAGGAGGATGGTTCCACAACACAGTCTGCCCGCAGCCAAGCCAATTGTCCATTAGTCCGATTTTCTGTCGCCGCCGCAGGCCACTGCACCACCAGCGGCCACTAGAGAAGCCCCAAGTCCCGCAACTCCCGGCAGTGGGGCATGGGCATCTTCTCCGCCGCCTCCAACTTCTTGTGGTCGGTGTAGAACCAGCCCTGCGCGTCCTCCATGAGGTTGTTCTTGGTCATCTGCTCGCGGCTGCACTTGGCCCGTCTGTCCAGCACATACACATTCTCCACCTTGTAGTCGAAGTTGCGCAACTTCAGATCGCTCTTCTGCGCGGCAAACTTCTCGCCCACATAGAAGGGAATGTGGAACCGCGGCGTCTCGCGCCTCACCGAGTGCTTGGTCGTCGGCGTGAACAGATAGTCCGGGGTGTCGTCGCCCATGAACACCAGCGAGAAGAGCGTGGCCAACAAGATGAGGAGAATGGGCGCAACCTGCCGGAGCGTCTCGAACACCGACTGCTCCTCCTGGCGCCGCTGTGGCGGCGGTCTGCGGGCGCGCGGCGCCCCGGTGAACGCATCAAACCCGTTTCCACCAAACGACTGGAACTGGAACCCGTTGCCACCAAACGTGAACCCCGACGCGGGCCGCGCGCCGCCGCCGAAGAACATGTTGAAGATGTCGTCCTGGAACGCGCCGTCAAAGCCGCCCTGGAACCCTGGGCCCGCCCGGGCAAACGAGGCGCCAGCGTTGGAACTGGCACCGGCGCCGCCGAAGCGCAGGTCGGGGTCGGCGCCGGTCTGGTCGAAAATGCGCTTTTTGGCGGGGTCGCCCAACACGCCCCACGCCTTGTTGATGGACTTGAACGCCTCGCTGGCGCGGGGGTGGGGGTTTTTGTCTGGATGGAGCTTGATGGCCAACTTGCGGTACGACTTTTTGATGTCGCTGTCCGAGGCCGACTTTTGCACCGCGAGAATCTCGTAGTACTGGTGCGGTTTGTACGACAACACCCGCGTGACGATGGTCTCCTGCTCTTTGGTGTAGGACATGGCGGGGAGAAGTACGGTTGGATTGGGGCTATAGCGGTCGAGGAATGTTGGCCCAGTGCAGGACGGAGATCGTGTGGGCCACAGCAGTAGGCGCACCGATTGTCTTCTGTTTGGTGTTTGCGATGTTTTGGTCTTCGGTCTATTCGATGTTTTCGCTCTTTCGCTGTTTCGTTCTTTGTTTCTTCGCTCTTTCGTTCGCTCTTTCGTTTTCTCTGTTTTCTCTCTTTTGTCTTTGTGGTGGTTTGCGTTGGTTCGACTAGCTTCTGCATTTGGCATCGGTCGCATGGCTTACACAGGACTTCTCCACTTAGTAGCGACTGTCTATCGTTTCGCACTTAACGCTGGATATTGGCCTTGGGCGGGTGTAGTTGGTTGTAGTTGGTTGTAGTTGGTTGTAGTTGGTTGTAGTTGGTTGTAGTTGGTTGTAGTTGGTTGTAGTTGGTTGTAGTTGGTTGTTTTTTCGGTTTGGCCTGGTCGTAGTTTCGGTTTGGTCTGTTCCTGTTCTTGGAGTCTCAGAGCCATAGTCTGAAGAAAAGTCAAAGTCTAGAGTTGTCAGCTTTACAATCCTAATCAGCTCTAAATCCCAGTCAGCTCTAAATCCCAGTCAGCTCTAAATCCCAGTCAGCTCTAAATCCCAGTCAGCTCTAAATCCCAGTCAGCTCTAAATCCCAGTCAGCTCGAAATCCTAGTCAGTACTAAGTCCTAGGTCTCTATATCCACCTGCATAAACACTCCCCAGCTCCAGTCCTCACAGTGAGGATCCTAACAATTTGGATGATTGTGCCAGTGTACGTTCACTGCAGAGACTACTCGGAGAATCTAGCTATCCCACGACTCAATAGCATGGACCCATAATTTGCTGTTTCCAAGAATCCCAATCACCGTGGATGTCGCCCGAACCACCTGTGACGTGGTCGAGAGTTATGTGAAAACGCAGCGCATTGTACCGGCTATTTTTGGTATATTCTTCGATCTCGCTTGTGCAGTAGCAGACTACCTTCAGTCATGTATGCCCACCAAACGGCCATGTCGTAATAATCTTCGGAGAGGCGCAATCGGCCCATAGGCTGTCCAGACTGTGATCCATTTCTTCCGGGAGACAATAGTTTATCTTAACAATGAATCTAGCCAATACTACATTCGAATCTTCCAATCCGCTACGCTACCACAATTATCCTGCGTCGAGAAGCGAGGAGAACTAGAAGAGAGGAACAGAGAGTGGCTGTCCATGGAACTAGTCTTGACTCATAGAGACCTAATAGACTATACACCTAATAGACAAATACACCTAATAGACTAATACACATAATAGACAAGTACACCTAATAGACTAATACACCTAATAGACTAATACGCCTAATCATAGAGCGTGTATGCACGGCAGCAATGTGTCAAGCGCACTACACCCGAGCCGCGTCAACTAATGGCAAAAATAGCACAAGCGTCACCACACCGAACGCTGCCGCCGCGTTTCCGTTCTGTAAAGCGCAGCAACTCTGCACGTGTGCAAAAGGGAGCAAATGGCCAACAGCCAGGTGACAAAGACGACAAAACGACAAGCACACGGTAAGCGCTGTTCTTGGCTGCGGTTCAGCGGCCTATATATAACCACACCCATACTACAAACCATCAGGCGCTGAAGCCGCGGGCCGATCCACCTCTAATGTTTCCTCCGGCGCATACAGGAGCGCACGGTGGTTGCGGCCTGCGCCTCTGCCGTTCCCCCTAGCAAGAAAGAAGCAGCTTGCCATGCAAAAAAGAAGAGGCGGCAGGTCCCGAAAACCCCGTGGTCACCAAAAACGGGATCTAGGCGCAGCGCAAAAAGGCTCTTCTCACGTCGTGACCGCAGTAGTTGCCCGCCAAGAAAACCGTGGCGAAGGTAGAGGCAGGTTTCGGTCAGGCCGCGCGCTGGAAGTTTCGCCCGCACCTACATTTATCCGTCGGCCGGAACCTCCACCTTCTTCCTCCTGGGACACTATTCATAGACACTTTTGATAGTGTGAAGACGCATTTGATAGACACTGCACTTGACCACCGCTGACTCATAGCACGGCACAGGCGCACACCGACTAGTACCTCACCACAGTCAGAGCTTAAAGAACACCAGTACCACACTTGACCTAGACCAGAAGCTGCTCCTCCTGGTATTCCTCTGGTATCAACCCTGGTCTCCCGATTAACACTGGTCTCCTGATTAACCCTGATATCCCCCTGCTCTGGTGTCTTTCCTGTTATCAATTCTAGTCCACCCCAGCTAAACATGCGATTTATCGGCGTATATGCGCTATTGGTACTGGCAGCCGCCGCAGCCGCCACACCCAAACACGGCGCCGTCAAGGTCGATTTCGGAGTTCTACGCGGCTCGCTGCCGGCAGAGCTGGAGCGGTTCCGCCGCGGCACCCTCGGGCGCCGAGAGGACATGGCATCCATGGCGTTGACCAACGAACAGACATACTACAGCACCGATTTGAAGATCGGGTCCGACGGCCAGGAAGTCACGGTGTTGGTCGACACCGGCTCGCTGGATCTCTGGATCATGTCCAGCGACGTGGAGTGCGAGTCCGACTCCGACTCGTCCAGCTACTCCAAGAGAAGAGTGCTCGACCTCGACAAGGTTTACGACGCCTCCCGCAACAGCCATGAGCGCCTCAAGCGCGCAGAAAACAAAGACTCCTTCGGGCTGTTGGTGTCGCAGATTTTCGGCACGATGGCCCCAGGCGTGGAGACCGTGGTGTACAGTGTGAGTGACCCGTACGCCACCGCCATTCCCAGCCTGCCAGATGGAGGCTCCGGAAGCGGGTCCGGTGGCGGTTCTGGAAGCGGGTCTGGCGGCGCGTCGTGTACGCTGGACGGCTCGTTCAACACCGACACCTCCGACACGTTTTCCGCCAACTCCACCGCGCCCGAGTTCAGCATCGAGTACGCCGACGGCACCACCGCCACCGGGTTCTGGGGCACCGACTACGTGTCGATCCTGAACGCCAACATCAGCGACGTGAGCTTTGCCGTGGTCAACAAAACATCGTCCGGGTTTGGCGTGTTGGGCATTGGCCTAGAAGGCTTGGAAACCACCTTCTCGCTGGGGTCGCAGCGGTCGTACACATACGAGAACTTCCCCGTGCGGTTGAAGAACAGCGGCATCATCAATAAGGTGGCGTACTCGCTCTACTTGAACGACGACACGGCGTCATCCGGCCTGGTGTTGTTTGGTGCGGTGGACCACGCCAAGTACTCGGGCCAGTTGTACACCGTGCCCATCATCAACGTCTATGCTGACTACTACGACCACCCGATCCGTTTGGATGTGGCGTTGGACAGCATTTCCTTCGAAACCTCGTCTTCCAACATCACCGCCGTCAACGGCACCATGGCCGCGTTGTTGGACTCGGGAACTACCTACACCTACCTCCCCAGCTGGGCGCTCGACAACTTGGCCTCCTCTATGAGCGGCTCTTACTCGCTGTCCATGGGTCTTTACCAGGTCAGCTGCGACTACAGCTCGGATGATGCGTACGCAGTGTTTGACTTCTCCGGTGCCCGCATCAAGGTGCCTCTCAGCGACTTGGTTGTGAGTTACAGCAGAAGTTGCTACCTCACAATTCTTGAGCAGTCTCTGACCATTGGCGGTGTGGAGTATGCGGTGTTGGGTGATAACTTCCTTCGCAGTGCGTACGTAGTGTACGACTTGGAGGACTACCAGATCTCGTTGGCTCAGGCGTCGTACTCCAGCGAAGAGGACATTGACGTGATTTTGTCGTCGGTGCCACTGGCTGTGAGCGCCGACTACTACTCCAGTACATCTTTGTCGGGCTCTACTGGAACGTCCGAAGTGAGTAAGCTTTCTTCGTCGCAGGTGAAGAAGTCGGCGGCCCCACAAAGCTCTGCTCCAAAATTTGCCATGGCTGCCGTTGTGTCGGCATTGCTTTGCTTCAGTCTTGTATAGATAGAATTTTTAGCGTGTATGACTTTCTTCCAAAGGCGTATGTAAACTTTATTCACCTGATTAACGATGTGGATGTTCTTGCAAGGATGATATCAGTAAAACGAGTATTTTAGGGGCCAAGGTATTAGAGTTTAGGGGCTCTACAGTGGATACTACACCTGTACATCATAATACGAGTGGATTTTTAGCTGAGCAATTCACCGAGACTTTGATATCAGCATTGAATAACCCAACGTGAATCCTTCCTAATCGGCCGTACATATCAGCAGCATGTCAAATCATACAATCCCCTTAATCGTACCAGGCGTATGCAATTATCCCCGATTATGGAAACCCCTGAATTGAGAAGAATCCTAAATTAGCCAGATTGCACATCTCGAGGTACATACAATTACTCGCACTCGCAGAAGACACGTATAGCATCCGGACAGAACTTCTTCCACCACACCGTCACCAGGAAACCAATGGAAGCTTAAAAAGGCAGAACATATATAGAAAAAAATTAATAGACCATCTACAGATGATCCGGAGAACAATCAGATTTCGCCGGAATGGGCCAAGAATATCTACAATCAAAACGCACAAACTGCTACTGTTCACTGTCTCACATCAGTCGCGCCGCATATTAAAGGCCAGCCGCATCCGCAGTTGCCGTATATCGGAATTTTCTAGGTTACCGTATGGATTCCAACCAGTTGCAGATCTTATCGGAGGTCATGTTTCGTCTATTGTTACCGGAGATTGACAATGAACGGTGGGTAAAAACGGAACCATTCATTCCGCCTGTATAGTGATAATTGTTCATGAAATTGGGCACTTGCTTCACCCAGTAGATGCGGCACGTTTTCCCAGGCAAGACGGAAAATAGAAGAAACCAGCACGCCTCGTAGCTCCACCCGGATGCTCGGTCGGAATTTTACGAAACTTCGAGTCATTCCCACTCCTTTCTTTTTTTTTTTTTTTGTCCGAGGCACGTTTCGCGTACCTGATTTCTTGTCTTCACGGAGTGCGGCCCTTTTCCTCTTACGTCACTGTTTTAGCCAGCGTGCACAAAATAGATTCTCCTTCCACCACTTCAGAACCAAACCCATACAAGCACAAAACTCCTTGTTTCGGGGCTTTTTTTTTCGGCACATCGTTTCTCTTTCTCCAATTGACTGCAGAAATCCGTCTAGCGCTTCCTCGGCTTTTCCTCTCCCTGTTGTGTTTTTGAACTCAGCCTTGATCCCACTTCCTGATTCGTTTTGCTGTCGCTAATCTCCCCTCCGCTCAAAAAACCTCGCTTGGCTACCGACATGGATGTGACTCGGGTGTTAGCCTTGCTAGAGGATCCGCGGGTGTTGTGCGAAGACCCTGCCCTTCACGAGGAAGTGGTTCTGCTCATAAAATTCCAGCAGAAACACATCCACGAGTTGTCGGCCGACTACCAGGCGGTGATTGACGCCAACAAAGCGTTCAAGCTGGCGCTTTCAGAGATTGGAACCGTGGTGGTTTCCGTTGCCATGGGAGACTTGTCCAAGAAGGTGGAAATCCACTCGGTGGAATCGGATCCTGAGATTCTCAAGGTGAAAATGACCATCAATACCATGATGGACCAGCTCCAGACGTTCGCAAATGAGGTGACCAAAGTGGCCACGGAGGTTGCCAACGGAGAGTTGGGTGGTCAGGCCAAGAACGAAGGGTCGGTCGGAATCTGGAGATCCTTGACCGACAACGTCAACATCATGGCCCTGAACCTCACCAACCAAGTGAGAGAAATCGCCGACGTGACGCGAGCGGTGGCCCAGGGCGACTTGTCCCGAAAAATCAATGTGCATGCACAAGGCGAGATCTTGCAACTTCAAATGACCATCAACACCATGGTGGACCAGCTTCGAACATTTGCGTTTGAGGTGTCGAAAGTGGCGCGCGATGTGGGGGTCTTGGGTATTTTGGGAGGCCAGGCGTTCATTGCCAACGTTGAGGGCATTTGGAAAGAGTTGACCGACAATGTGAACGCCATGGCGCTCAATTTGACCACACAGGTGAGAAACATTGCCAACGTCACCACCGCGGTTGCGCAGGGCAATTTGTCGAAGAAGGTGACGGCCGATTGTAAAGGAGAAATCTTGGACTTGAAGTTGACCATCAATCAGATGGTGGATCGCTTGCAAACTTTTGCCTTGGAAGTCACCACTTTGTCGAGAGAGGTCGGTACCTACGGTATTTTGGGTGGCCAGGCCAACGTTCGCGATGTTGAAGGTGCATGGAAAGCAGTGACGGAAAACGTCAATCTAATGGCTACAAACTTGACCAACCAGGTGAGATCCATTGCAACCGTCACCACTGCTGTTGCCCATGGTGACTTATCGCAAAAGATCGATGTCCACGCACAAGGTGAAATCTTGCAGTTGAAAAACACCATCAACAAAATGGTGGATTCGTTGCAGCTTTTCGCGTCTGAAGTGTCGAAGGTGGCCCGTGATGTGGGTATCAACGGTAAATTGGGTATTCAGGCCCAAGTGAGCGATGTCGACGGTTTGTGGAAGGAAATTACCTCTAATGTCAACACTATGGCCGCTAACTTGACGTCCCAAGTCAGAGCATTTGCCCAGATTACTGCAGCTGCTACCGACGGTGACTTCACCCGCTTTATTACTGTTGAGGCATCCGGAGAAATGGATGCATTAAAAACAAAAATCAACCAGATGGTGCTCAATTTGCGTGAATCGATTCAAAGAAATACTGCAGCAAGAGAAGCGGCAGAGTTGGCTAACAGCGCCAAGTCGGAA
Organism: Clavispora phyllophila; assembly: GCA_030674715.1. Taxonomy (NCBI): domain Eukaryota; kingdom Fungi; phylum Ascomycota; class Pichiomycetes; order Serinales; family Metschnikowiaceae; genus Clavispora; species Clavispora phyllophila. Next base: position 11,203 of record JAKUAN010000045.1, on the reverse strand, counting down.
TTTTTAGCCAATATGTCTCATGAAATTAGAACACCTTTGAACGGTATCATCGGTATGACCCAGTTGTCCCTTGATACAGAGCTCACCCAATATCAAAGAGAAATGCTCAGCATTGTCAACAACTTGGCCAATTCTCTTCTTACGATTATCGACGATATTCTTGATATCTCCAAGATTGAAGCAAACCGTATGACCGTTGAGCAGATTGATTTCTCTTTAAGAGGAAACGTCTTTGGTGCGTTAAAGACCTTAGCAGTTAAAGCGATTGAGAAAAACTTGGATCTCACGTATCAGTGTGATTCCTCTTTCCCTGACAATTTGATCGGTGACTCCTTCAGATTACGTCAAGTGATTCTTAATTTGGCAGGAAATGCTATTAAGTTTACAAAGAGGGGCAAGGTTAGTGTCAGTGTGAAAAGATCTGAGATAACCCCCCCTGATTCTGATAAGCTTCTTCTTGAATTTAATGTCAGTGATACTGGTATCGGTATCGAAAAAGATAAATTGGGTTTGATTTTCGACACTTTTTGTCAAGCAGATGGTTCGACAACGAGAAAGTTTGGTGGTACTGGTTTGGGATTGTCCATTTCAAAGCAATTGATTCATTTAATGGGTGGTGAGATTTGGGTGACGTCTGACTATGGACATGGATCTTGCTTTTCTTTCACTGTGAGTGTTTCCCCCTCCAATGTGAAATACACTAGTCATAGTGAACAGCTTCTCCCATTTAGAAACCACCACGTATTGTTCGTTTCCACCGAACATTCGGATGCTGGAGCTGAGCAGATAAGAGATAGAATCTCTGAGCTCGGTTTGAAACCTGTCATTGTCAGGGACATTAGCAAGGCAAACCTTGCCGAGCCTATAAAGTATGATATTATTATGATTGATTCGATCAATACTGCAAAGGAATTGAGAAAGTTGTCTGAGGTCAAATACATCCCGCTCGTTTTGGTGCACCATTCTTTACCAGAGCTTAACATGAGGGTTTGTATTGACTTGGGTATTTCCTCCTACGGAAATACACCTTGCACTATTTCAGATTTGGCCAGCGCGATTATCCCTGCTTTAGAATCGAGATCGATTGCGCAAAACACCGACGACTCGGTCTCGTATAATATCTTACTTGCGGAGGATAACCTCGTGAACCAAAAACTTGCAGTCAAAATTCTTGAGAAGCAGGGACATGAAGTGCAAGTTGTTGAAAACGGATTGGAGGCATTTGAAGCCATTCGCAAAAATAAGTATGATGTTGTTCTCATGGATGTACAGATGCCTGTTATGGGAGGATTTGAAGCGACAGAAAAGATCAGACAATGGGAGAAGAAGTTAAATCCAATTGATTCCCTCAGTTTCCGTACTCCAATTATAGCACTAACGGCTCACGCTATGTTGGGTGATCGTGAAAAGTCGCTTGCTAAGGGTATGGATGATTACGTGTCGAAGCCATTGAAGCCAAAGTTGTTGATGCAAACTATTGCAAAGTGTATTCATAACATCAAACAACTCAAGGAGTTGTCCAAGCAAAACAATACGAAGCGATCCTCGGAGTTCACTAAGAACTTGAAGCAAATCACGAACAAGATTCCGAGCGAGATGGCGGTTACGAATGGACATGATGTCCTTGAGTTCGGAAATCGGACTCCCAAGATCATCGAATTAGAGAAAACTCCTCTCAAGTCGAGCAGCTCCGAAGAGATGATCCCTACTCAAAGAAGGCCTGGTGCCCTTTCAATGAGCTCAAGATCGTTTACCGATAGTTCCCTTGCGAAGAAAGAGTCCTAAGTGCTATAGCCTAATTGTATTATGATGCGATAATTAATGTATTCCGTAACTAATTGAACCAATTCTACCAAATTGTGTCATCCCATTTTCTGAGCTCCTCGGCCATTTGGGCAGTATCCTTTTGCGCCTTCTTACGCATGTAAAAAATAGGACAATCCTTATTCGAGCACAAAACCTCTTGATGCAACGAGCCTTGACATCTCTGACATTCAGTCCATAAACGAGAAAACTTGTTTTCCAAGTAGTTCATTTGCGCCAAGGCGTCGCAGTATAGTTCTGGTGCCTTAGAAACACAGTTTTCACAAAGCGCACCCTTGTTGCCTGGTTTTAGAGGCGACTTACAGTTTTTGCAAAGTTCGGCCTTCTTGGCAAATCTCATTAAGCCGCCGCTTTTTGGCGCACTCATCTTGATTGTTCTTGTGTGGGCACCGGACAACAATTCTTTCGCCTTTCTTTCCCCGAGAATGGGCTCGAAAATTCTCATGAGTGGTTTCGAGAGCTGATTCTCCAAGTAGTACTTCACATCGATGGGTAGAGAGTTCTCCAAGACATATAACGGGTCTTCTGATTTTTCAAAGTTCTTCTGAGTAGCAGCGTTGATAATGACGTACGCCACTCTGTCTCCCAAAGCGGGCGCCGAACCAGCGTCTCTTTTCTTCATTCTTTTGGCCAACTCAACGTGAGCTTGCTTACCGTCGTACTCGTGTTTGGAGTACGCCTTTGTAATGACCAACTGAGATAAATCAACTCTATTCTGTAGGAGATCTGCGATTGTCTGCTTAACAAAGCGCTCGGCCTTTTCGACATTTCTCTCTTCCAAAATGAAATCAAGCACCTTAGTGATGACGTTTTGAACCAAACGGCAATTATCTCTTCTCACGGTTTCGATACCTTTGGTATCCATCTTGTCCGCCTTTTCAGGTCTAGTCCAGTATAACCCTGCGTATCTTTTCTTGTTAATCAATAAATATGGGAAGTAAACCTTCTCGAACTCCAACTTGATTGGGTCAATGAACTTTGTAGAAACGTAGTTCGCCGCCTCTTCGCCCAATTTCATACAAGTCTCTAAATCTGCATGCCCGAATTTCACCATGACCGAATCTGTATCACCATAGATAACTTGAGCATCATAGGGATGGCCATTTTTAGTAGAGTATTGTTCCTGAACAACATTCTTCGTTTTCTCGATCATTTCTCTACCAAATGCCGTGACAGAGGATGAGATAGCCAAACAAGGTAACTTACCCACCGTAGCACCAGTGAAACCGTAAACCGAGTTAGCGGAGATTTTCAACGCCAACTGTCTACCGTTAAGCACGTCTCGTTTGAATGGATCTTTCTCCTTTTTCAAGTCTGCCTTTGCCTTCTTTCTTGCAGTCAACAATTCATTCAAAATTGCTGGTAAAAGGCCTTGTCTCTTATTGCTCTTAACAAAATAGTCACCATTAGGAGTATGCGTATAGTCATCCTCGGTTAGTTTAAATGCTTGGATGGACTGCTTATTTAACAACGTTGTGTAACATAAGTTATGCGCCATCATGATAGATGGGTACAAAGAGCTGAAATCCAAAGTTGCGATAGGAACATCATAGTATCCTCTGATGGGTTCAATGACAGTGGCACCTTCGTATTCTTCGTTTGTTCCTTCACTTCTCATGTTGGGCACAACAATATTTTCTTGCAAGCACTTTCTGAACAATTGGGAAATAACCTTAATTTGTTGGCCTCTGGCTAAAAGGTAAGAGAATGGCACACCTGTGACTCTGGCCATTTCAGTATAATTGACCAAGCACATCAATTTTTCGAGCAACCGCAAAGGTAAGTACGCATCCTTTAAACAGTAGACAGCCAATCTTCTTCTCGTTTCAGCAGTACCCTCCTGAAGCTCGGTGATAATGGAATGTTGCACGTCTTCCTTCTGCTCTCCCAAAAAGTGGGCTGATACGGAATTCAACGTATACGATCTCAACTTGTACTCTCTCTGAATGAATTGCAAAAGATCCAATTGCATTCTGCCGTCAATGTTGACGACTTTGTTCTCTCGCGTACCGTATGCTCTGGAACTGAAAACGGCATCTTTTGCTTCTTGCTTAACATTAAACATTCTGCCAAAGTAAGGAAACTTGGAAAGACCAAGTGCTTTTGCCCTGTCCAAGAGGTATGGCAAATCGAAATTTGTGGTGTTGTAGCCAATAATGACGTCTGGGTCAGCCTTGACGACAAAATCTCTCCATGCCATTAGCATATCTTCCTCCTTTTCGTTGGAAAAAATCTCCGAGCCAATAATCGGGGCGCAAGACTTCACGGTGAACACGTTTCTTACGAACGGCCGCGACTCACCGTATTTCAGAATCACATTAGCAATCTGGATCACTGGATCGTGCTGGGCCTCAGGAAAAATGCCCTTTCTTCCCGCACACTCAATGTCGAACGACATGATTCGCAATGGTGCCATTTTAAGCCATTCTCCTTCGGGAGAGTGGGAAATCAAGTCTTTGTAGTCGATAGAACACTCGATCTGGCAGGTGGAGATCTTGAGTGCTGGATCCACAAGCGTGTAGGAGCCCTTGGGTAACGTGATCCATGACATGCCTGTAATTTTGCAGTCGATCATCATGCGGAGAAGATAGTTGATGTTGTCGTAGGTGACGTTGGTGGGCGGGAAGAACCTCTCGAAGTTGACCTCGCCCCGCTCAAATGCACCTCTGATCTTGGTGATATCGCGGGCATTTTTGACAACCACGCGGAAAAACGGAGTCTTCATGTTGTTGTTGAAGCCCCAGATCGATTCCTTCAACGAAATGTCGATCGAGTGGATGCCGTAGAAGTTTTCCTTCATGTGTGCTGTGAACCGGGCCAAATGGGTGTCTCTCATGAAGCCCTTGGGCACGGGTACGTAGAAGTAATGCAAAAAGCCCGTGACGTTACAGAGGATCGAGTAGCCCTCCTCGGTGACACCGAAAAACCGAGCGGCGGTGTGATCTCCGATATTGGCTTCTTCTGCGTCCAACTGCTGGAAGGAAATGTCGTTTTGGGTGTAATTCAGCAGAAGTGCGGGTCTCTCCCACGACTGGAGGTCTTCTTGCATTCCTTTCACCGCTGCTGTCATTTCCAAAAGCTCTTTTTCGAACACCAGCGGCTCTTCCGTGCCATTGGGCCGTTTTACCTTTTTGAGAAGTTGTTGCTGAGATTGAGTGAGTTCCACTTGGGAACCCAATCCTTGGGATGCCACGGGAAGCGAGTGGGCTCCCTCCTGGCTTGCTGCCCATGCACGTTTCACTCCGGTGGAATCGCTGGACATGGGAGAAGAAAAAGACGGTGAATCGGGCAATTTGTAATACGCGTGCGAAGAGAAGTATGTGCAAGCACGCGCACGCGTTATCTATGGGGAACTGACACGGTAAAGTCACGACAGACGAGGAAAGATGGGTAGGGGAGAATTTGGATTTGGTAGGGTAGGGAAGAGTCTGTGGCGGAGGAGCTTACAGGAGAATTAGAGAAGATCGAGGGGGTTCGAGGGGAGAGAGGTTTTGGGGAATTTTAGTGTAATGAGGCGTTGGGAGTATTCGCGTAATATTAGTGGTGCTATATAGGACTGGCAGACGTGAAGTCTGACATATGCGAGGGTGACGATTCACTCCACTTGCCATCATCTTCTGTGTTTGCGCTCTGGATTTTTCTGTGCTTTCTGAACGCTGAAATGTTGCTACAGTGGGAGAATCATACTCTTCTCTCCTTTCTGTTGTAATTTCTGACTTTCTTCCTGCTGTTCTGGTTTCTTTTCGTGATTCTGTTCTCCCGCGCGGGACCATTTAGTCTCTATTTCACTCTCGTCCCAAATGATCCTTTTCAAGTACCCTGAAATGATTCTCTAACTGGCACGATTCTTCGTTTATGCTAAAATTCATATGCCAATTGCTGCTCAATTGTATACGCCCTATTATTAAAACATATGTAAACCCATTAACACCTAAGCCTTCTCTTGCACAATTTCTTCCGTGGTCAGAACGCTCTCGCCTTCGATTTCCAGAGAGGAAAGGTTGGACTTTGGTCCATGGTAGTGTCTGTAGCCGTAAACAAAGTAGTAGACAACAGACAAAAGCCAAACACCTCCATTGATGGCACTGGTGTAGTTCATGGTTTGTGCAGTCACCTGCTTGCTGTCTGGGAACATAGACATGACGATCACGTAAACAACCCACAAGGAAGTGATTAAGTTAATAGGGAAGAAAAATTTCTTGGAGTAGAATGGGCCGGGAACAAATCTTCTGGCAGCCTCAGTAGGCAAAATAACCAACAACACAGGTGTGCCCCAAGCAAGCAAGTTACCGGCAACAGCCAAAGAGAAAAGAGCCGAAGCAGCAGTGGAGTTGATCAAGATCAACAACGCCAAGATGCATGACAAAATACCAGAGAAAATCGTGGCACGAAGAGGAACCTTAACCTTAGGGTTAACAACCTTGACAATGTTGTAGACGAACGGCAAGCCATCATCTCTAGCGAACGAGAACACTTGTCTAGACAAGGCGATAAGAATGGACACACCCATCAAGTATTGAGCGGCAGCAATCAAAGACATGAATGCGATGGCCCATTTTTTTCCCAAAGAGTCGTAAATGATTTGAGCAACCACCATTCCGATGTCCGAGTCAATGACTCTCTCAACATCACCGTCCTTGATGCAAGCGCACAAGACAATGCAGATGAGCCATCCAACGATCCAACAAACAGAAATAGAACCGATAATACCAATAGGAACCTTTCTAGTTGGGTCCTTGCACTCCTCGGACATGTGGATACAAGAGTCGAATGCACCAATGGTCCAGATGACCGGCATCCAGGAAAGCATGAAAGACCATCCGTTACTCCAGGTTCTGAAGTTTTCGAATTCTCCAAAGATATAGTGGGCATCGTTAAATCCATAGCTCTTACCAGCTCCCACGGGGACAGCAATAAAGAACAATATGATGATGAAAACGTTCATGTAGATGGAGAAAGATTGCACTTCTGCGGTCATCTTGGTAGTGAAGGAACACACAAAAAGCTGACTGACGACAACGGCAACAAAGACACCGTATACCTCGTACTTGGTTGGCAGGAAGCCGTTTGAAAGGTAAACAGCAGAGAACATCTCACTAACGAACCCGTCGTTAATGGAGCACAAACCACTGCACAACGCCAACGTATTAGAACAGCCAATAACAAAACTCAACGGAACTCTCATGTAATCAGGAGCAAACTGGTTGGTGTAGAAGAACAAACCACCAGAGGTAGGAATGGAGGAGCCCAAGAAACTCATGGAGATCCCCACGAAAAGAGTGAAGAGACCACCAATGAACCAGCCCCACACAAACGAAACTGGACCACCTTCTAAACCAGTAGCAGCGGTGGAAGTGATGGAAGGTAATAAACCCATAATGGAAAACGCAATACCAAACACTTGCAAAGTGGAGTATTCTCTCTTCAATTCTTGCTTGTAGCCAATCTGGTGTAAGAGATCCGTATCATCGGCAGCATCAATGGCATTGATAGATCTAATTTCCTCTCTATTGGACAAGATAGTGTCCATATGGTGCATCATTTTAGAAGTTGCATTTGACCTCACCAGCGAGAGGTGGGCTAATCCGTGTGAGCTCATGATTTGTTACTAATGCGAATTTCCAAAGATGTAAGCGCAAAGGGCGCTTTTTATCTTTGTTATCGTCCTAGGAGATAACGACTGTGCTCCTGCGCCTGGTGCCTAGATTCTACTAAAGCGACTGCGAACTGCCAAATGCGGATTATCTTAGCGGAAATGTTGTTTTTTTACGCACTTACCGCCATTTTCCTGCATAAACAAGAGATAAGAAAGCGACAGAGCGCTAGGGTAAACGAGAAATGTTTAGCAGAAAATGACGTATTGTTGGACTCACCAATCGAAAGTGCTGAAGGGATTTTCATTTGCAACTAATTTCTTTTTTTTTTTTTGTAATCTTCATTTCCCCAGCTGCAAATAAAGATCGGTACGTCCGTCGTATCTAGCGCAGTTCGGGTTGTTCTGCACCCATGCATGCATTTGGCGCATCCTGAGTGTTTATCTAACAAAAGTCTGCAGTCGAGATAACGGTCTTTCTTTCTTTTTCGAAATTACAAGCGCGCTACCTCAGCGTATTCTTCAAAGCTCCTTCCTTCAACCCCAACCACTAGACACCCTATATTGATGGAACAAGTGCACCCGCTCGCGTCACATTGGGTAACCTTTGATTAGCCTGCACATGTTAAGTATCGGCCTGCACCTTATAATTCGTTAGCAATATGAAAGGGAATATCTGCGACTCGACCGTGAGTCTAGCTACTGAATTTTCAAGAGTTCATTACGGTGCAAAATCGGCCCATTCGAAATCCCATACAGGCAATTCTCTCCACATTTTTCGTAAGAGATGTGTGATTACTGCGAAATGCAGTAGGCTATCTTAGCGCGCAAATCACGCGACATTCAAAACGCCGTTCTCAATACGACCCTGCTTTTTGTAATTTCTCCTGCGTGTGAGTTATCACGCTCGTTTTTTTTTTTTTTTTTTTTTTTTTTGCTGGTATGTGGCTAGGATTAGACGCTGAATTGCTGAATTGCCCCTTCTTTCCGAAAAGCAGAATACCTCCGATTTTTTTTTTGGACAATATTCATGTGATGCGGGAAGGCTTATTTCTACCTACAAGATTTTTGTCAATTCGTAATTTGTTTATGGAATATTTCGTTACGTCGCTTAGCGGCTTAATTTAGGCATGATCAATAGCCTTTTCCTCCTCAGAGGAATCTTCATCTGACAGGTGGTGTGCTTCACCAAGATTGGATTTTGGACCATGATAGTGTCTGTACCCGTAGACAAAGAAGTAAACAAGGGACAATGTCCAGATGCCTCCGTTGATGACAACGGTATAGTTCATTGTCTGGGCATCAACGGTTTTGTTGTCAGGGAACATAGACATAATGATGGCGTAAATAACCCAGAAGCAAGAGACAATATTAACTGGGTAGAAGAATCTTCTGGAATAGAATGGACCTGGAACAAATCTCCTGGCCGATTCGGTCGGCAACGTCACAAGCAAGATTGGAACACCCCAAGCAATCAAGTTTCCGGCAACAGTCAAGGAGAAAAGGGCATTGGCAGCAGTGGAGTTGATCAAGATCAACAACGCCAAGATACACGACAAAATACCAGAGAAAATGGTGGCACGGATTGGCACTTTAACCAACGGATTGATGACCTTGACAAAGTTGTAGACGAATGGCAAGCCATCATCTCTAGCGAAGGAGAACACCTGTCTAGACAAGGCAATAAGGATGGATACACCCATCAAGTATTGTGCAATACAAATCAAGGACATGAATGCAATGGCCCATTTCTTTCCCAAAGAGTCGTACACAATCTGGGCCACAACCATTCCGGTGTCAGAGTCAATGACTCTTTCAACGTCGCCGTCCTTGATGCAAGCACACAAGGTAATACAGATGAACCAGCCAAGAATCCAGCAGATACTGATGGAGGAAACAATGCCAATAGGAACCTTTCTAGTTGGGTCCTTGCACTCCTCGGACATGTGGATACACGAGTCGAACGCACCAATGGTCCAGACGACTGGCATCCAGGAAAGCATGAAAGACCAGCCGCTGTTCCAGGTTCTGAAGTTCTCGAACTTTCCAAAAATGAAAGCACCATCGTTGAACGAGCCCAAGTTGACCTTGGTGCCGATAGGGACGGCAATGAAGAACAATGCAATGATAAATACGTTGATGTAGATCGACAACGACTGGACCTGCGCCGTCATGTGAGTGGTGGCCGAACATAAGAGGAGCTGGGAGACGATGCAGGCGACGAAAACACCGTAGATCTCGTACTTGGTGGCCGTGAAGCCCGTGCCGATAGAAACGGCGGCAAACAACTCGGACACAAATCCGTAATCGATGGAACACAAGCCACCGCACAAGGCCAAGGTGTTGGAGCAGCCAATAAGGAAACTCAAAGGCACTCTGACTCGCTCGCCGCTGTAGTGGTTGGAGTAGAAGAACAAGCCTCCGGAGGTGGGAATGGAGGAGCCCAAGAAACTCAAAGAAATGCCCACGCAAAGAATGAAAAGGCCGCCAATGAACCAGCCCCACACAAACGAAACCGGACCACCTTCTAGACCAGTAGCAGCGGTGGTGGTGATGGAGGGCAATAGGCCCATGATGGAAAAGGCAATGCCGAACACTTGTATGGTGGAGTACTGTCTCCTCATTTCCTGCTTGTAGCCAATCTGGTGCAAGAGGTCAGTGTCGTCTGCGGCATCGATGGGGTTGATGGATCTGATTTCCTCTCTCTGGGAGGTGACATTGTCCAAGTGATGCAAGAATCTATCGGTGGTGTTGGACTTGACCGAGGTCAAGGCCGACCGCGAAACAGAGCTTTTTAGAGGATGCATCGGAGGCAGAAGTAAGCGGGACTAGCGGCGAGAGATAACCATGGGGTGGATATATATACAACTAAGTACTGGCCCACCACAGACGGGCTTCGATGGATCGTGCATACACCCACAAACTGGGGAAGTGATAGCACCAGGATAAAGAAACGCCGTGGACTGCAATGCGCTGCCTGCACCCAGCACGGTTGCTGCCGCACCCACAGGTGCGGCTAGCGCACATTGCCCAAAAGCTTCTGTCGCGCCGCCCAATGCCACCACCGGCGCCCCCACTAGTGCGGCTTGGCCACATGGGCCCAGCGGTCCCACTCGTGGGCCACCAATAGCCGGGCCATGGCCGCAAGGTGCGACACTGCAGGCAGGTCGCCCGGCTGGGGCGCGAGCGCGGTCATCGGCACCGTCAACCCCACAAACCGCCGAAGCCGGCGATAGCACTGGCCCCCGGTAGCGGGAGTTCGGCATACGGGCGCCGGGTCCACAAGGGGCGCCGGGTCCACCGAGGGCTCCAGCTGGGCCACGAAGTCGCCGAAAAGGTCGTCGCCTACGTCGTTGAACAAGTCGTCCATCTCCAAGTCGGTGGTGTCGGGCTCCTTGGCCGGGGGCTTTGTTTGTTGCGGCGCGGGGTCGTTGAAAATGCTGGCGTAGTGGTTGTCGACCGTGAGGGAAAACCGGTACTGCAGTGGCGCGTGCGCGGGCGCGGGTGCAGAAGCCGCTAAGGTTGCGCCCGCGGAGCCGCTATCTCCCTCCACCGCGGCCACCGCCATGAACACCACGAAATCCGCGACGACGCGGGCCTCCTCCGCTGCGGTGGGGGCGCCGCCGCCGCGGGTGCCACGCTCCAACTCCTCCACAAGCACGTGCCGGAGGTCGAGCGGCGCCACCGCGGGCCACCACTGGCGCACGCGCTGCCAGCACTCGACCGCGGCGCGCGCGCCCGGGTCGCCCAAGTAGTGCACCACGGCGCGGCGCACGCACTCGGCCG